>JAADYF010000811.1:0-13274 GCA_023338175.1 Phytopythium delawarense | reverse complement strand
TGTGGAAGCGCGAGGACCTGGTGATCAGCACCAAGCTCTTCTTCGGCACGCAGACGCGCGACCAGCCGAACCAGGGCGGCAACTCGCGCAAGCACATTGTCGAGGGCACCAAGGCGTCGCTCAAGCGCCTGGGCCAGGACTGCATCGACCTGCTCTTCCTGCACCGCGTCGACCCGTACACCCCAATGGAGGAGACGGTAAGGCGCAGCTGGTAGAGTCCACTGCGCGTTGTGCTCAATGTGCTGACTGCTCCTGGTGCACTCAAATGGTCGACTACAGGTCCGCGCCATGAACTACGTGATCGAGCAGGGATGGGCCTTCTACTGGGGAACGAGCGAGTGGAGCGCCAAGGACATCATTGAGGCGTGCGAAATCGCGGACCGCCTCGGCCTGATCCGCCCGGTGCGTTCATGCTATCTGGCTGGAAGCATCAGCCCACGGCTGACATGAGAGGTTCGTGCACGCAGATTTTCGACCAGCCGCAGTACAACATCCTGGAGCGCTCGCGCGTCGACTTCGAGTACGGCGTGCTGTACCAGAAGTACGGCTACGGCCTCACGACGTGGTCGCCGCTCGCGTCGGGCATCCTGACCGGCAAGTACAGTAAGGGCATCCCGGAGGGATCGCGTCTGTCGATCCCCTCGTACAAGAAGATGCTGTCGAACGAACTTGGGGAGAAGGTCGCCAAGGCTGACAAGCTGGCCGAGGTCGCCAAGGAGGTCGGCTGCTCACTGGCGCAGCTCTCGATCGCCTGGGTCGCGGCCAACGAGCACGTGTCGACGGTCAACCTCGGCGCCACGAGCATCGCGCAGCTGGACGAGAACCTCAAGGCGCTTGAGTTCGTGAACAAGATCACGCCGGAGGTGCGCGCCAAGATCGATGCGATCGCCGACTTCCGCCCCACGGTGGTGGCCAAGGCCGAGCCGCATGTGTACAATCTGCGCGAGAAGTGGCTCTAACTCGCGAGCTGCCGCCGTGTTGCTACCGAGAGAGCGTCCGTCGATTGCGGACTGTGGTTGGACAGTGCTCGCTCTGCGATTGAGTTGATTGAGTTGGCAGCGATCTCCGTGTGGATGCACGTGTCTGAGAGGTATGCAAGACTCTTTCGCCAATGGTATCCCTTCAAGCGCATGGATCGGATCGAGCACCTTTTGTACATGTCCATGGTTTCCTCGCGACGCCCAACGATCAGCGTGTGAGGCGCGAGCTAATCAGCGGCAGCACCTGACGGGACGAGCACCACCGCATGTCATTGAGTTGCTGTGAGGAACGATTGTCGAAATGAAATGCAGTGTGAACCACACCACTACATAGCACAACTACATTCTAAAGCTGATGTGATCCATTCCAGTGCACTGATTGGCCGAGGGGACGCTGGAAACGAGCCAATCATCACGCTCAAAAAGAGGGAAAAAGTACTAATTTAAAACGGGCGTATTCCCTCTTTGTTTTGATTGGCTGACAGGACGACAGATTGACCAATCAGCGCGTCGTCACAATTGTTGGAGTTTTGATTGGCGGTTTGATTTATGTACTGACTTAAACACCATTACAACACCAAGTCCTTTCTCCTCGGTTTATATTCTCACTCTTTTTGTTTCACCATGGAAAGACACGAATTCCAAGGATATTCCATGAACATTCAAAGGAATTGCCAGCCGCGCGGCACCACAAGAATGGCTGTCGTCCACAGTATCGAAAGGTTGAAAGCAACCCACGAGGAGGAAGCGGCTTCCTCCCTCCCCCCCTCCGCCCCCAAGAAGCAGCAGAAGCAGAAGACGATGGCGACGCCGGCGACCGTGAGCCAGCCGACGTGGTACCCGCCGGCGCCCATGGCGTCGCTGCTCGAGTACTGGGAGAAGCACTACCCGCTGCGGCTGTACAACAGCATGACACGGTCCAAGACGGCGTTCGTGCCCATGAAGGGCAAGCGCGTGCTCTGGTACATGTGCGGGCCGACCGTGTACGACCAAACGCACCTGGGCCACGGCCGCACGTACACGTGCTTCGACTACGTGCGCCGCATCCTGGAGGACTACTTCGGCTTCGAGGTCGAGCTCGTCATGAACATCACGGACATCGACGACAAGATCATCCTGCGCGCGGCCGAGGACGGCTGGAAGCAGGCGCACCCGGGCCAGGAGCTGCCGGCGAGCAAGGACGCGAGCGCCAAGCTCGTCATGGGCTGGGCGGCGGAGCAGCCGGCCGAGGACAACATGCGGCGCACAGTCGAGCTGTCCAAGTTCTGGGAAAAGTCCTTCCTCGAGGACATGGCGGCGCTCAACATCAAGACGCCCACGGTGCTCACGCGCGTGAGCGAGTACGTGCCCGAGATCATCGAGTTCGTGGAGGGCATCATCGCCAACGGCTTCGCGTACGAGAGCAACGGCTCGGTCTACTTCGACACGGCCGCGTTCGGCCAGTCCAAGGGCAAGGCGTACGGCAAGCTGCTGCCGGAGAACGTGGGCCAGTCAGAGCTGCTGGCCGAGGGCGAGGGCGCGCTGTCGGTCGGCCAGAGCGACAAACGCAACGCGAGCGACTTTGCGCTCTGGAAAAAGTCCAAGAAGGGCGAGCCGTTCTGGGCGTCGCCCTGGGGCGAGGGCCGCCCCGGCTGGCACATTGAGTGCTCGGCCATGGCCAGCGACACGCTCAAACATCTGGGCGACGGCAAGATCGACGTGCACTCGGGCGGCATCGACCTGCGCTTCCCGCACCACGACAACGAGATCGCGCAGTCGGAGGCGTACTTTAACTTTTCGCAGTGGGTCAACTACTTCGTGCACACGGGCCACCTGAACATCGAGGGCCTCAAGATGTCCAAGAGCCTCAAGAACTTTGTCAAGATCCAGGAGGCACTCTTGGACAACACGAGCCGCCAGCTGCGCTTCCTCTTCCTGCTGCACAAGTACAACACGCCCATGGACTACAACGACAACTCGATGGACGAGGCCGTCGGCGTCGACCGCTTCTTCAGCGAGTTCTTCCAGAACGTCAAGGTCAAGCTCCGCGACCTGGGCGTCGACAAGGCGCAGAAGTGGACGGACGTCGAGAAGAAGCTCAACTCGGCGCTGCTGGACTGCAAGGAGAAAGTGCACCAGGCACTCGCGGACGACCTGAACACGCCGCTGGCCATTCTCCACCTGCAGCAGCTCGCCAAGGACGTGAACCGCTACATGGCGAGCGACAAGGAGCAGGCGTCCATGATCATCCGCGCCTCGGCCGAGTACATCACGCGAATCCTGACCATTTTCGGGCTGGTCACGTCGGCCTCCGACCTGGGCTTCCCGCTGACCGCGTCGGGCGAGGGCGCGGACCAGGAGACGGTGTTGGCCCCCGTGCTCGACATCTTTGCGCAGTTCCGCGACGAGATCCGCGACGCCGCGCGCTCGGGTGCCGGCGGCGATGCCAAGGAGCTGGCGAACACGATCCTCCGCATCTGCGACGTCGTCCGCGACGAGAAGCTGCCGTACGCTGGCGTGCGCCTCGAGGACCGCACGGCGGGCAACGCCATCTGGAAGCTCGCGAACAAGGACGAGCTGATCGAGGAGCTGGAGAAGAAGAAGGCCGAGAAGCTCAAGAAGGAGGAGCAGAAGCGCCTGCGCCTGGCGGAGGAGGCGCGCAAGAAGGCCGAGCTGGAGGCCAAGGCCAAGATCCCTCCGTCCGAGATGTTCCTCGGCGAGAAGGACAAGTACTCCAAGTTCGACGCCAGCGTAAGTCTCTCTCGGTGGCGCCGCGTGATGGTGGCGTTGACACCCATTAACGAGCTGACTTTGTGTGTGGAATCGACAGGGACTGCCGACGCACGACGCTGCGGGCGAGCCGCTGAGCAAGGGTGCGCTCAAGAAGCTGAGCAAGGAGCAGGCCAAGCAGAAGGCGCTCTTCGAGAAGCACAACCAGGCCTAGAGAGAGAGTGGCAAGGGCAGGGAACAGAAGGAAGAGCGAGAGGAGGAGGAGGCTGGAGGAGGAGACCAGCGTCCGCATCGGTTCGTGTTCGTAGTGCATGTTGGCGCCTGGGCGGCTTGAGAAGGGCGAATACTACAGTCAACAACAGCCAGCTCCACTCCTGCCCTGTCGGACGTCTTCGCTGTTGTGCACCACTCCGAGCGCTTGCTTCAGCACCTTCCAGCGTCGACAGACTGCGGCCGACACCTCTCTCCTCAATCGACTCGGTGCAGTCTCATTGTGTGCGGCCTTGAGCTTGCACGTGACAGGAGCGCACGGCTTCAGCCGCATTGGACTGTGGTGCAGCACCACTGATGCGCTTCAACTTGTGCCTCTGACCAAAGCAGCTCTTTGGTGTAGGACACATCATATTAATGTAGTCCACACCATAAAGTCAATACAGCCATTTGATTGGGTACAAATACATCTAAACTATTGTGATTGGATGAAAATCGACCTTGTACGAACTGCCGAGTGGCCAGCAGATGAGGGGGAGGGAATTCACCAAGTGAGCATCACAGGCAGCACCAAGGTGGGGAGACGCCGGCTTTGACACCGCCGATCGCGGTGACCCCGGCCTCAACCGCGACTCGCATCGATACTCACGTGTGCGCTTGCGTTGTGGCCATCTACCCGTCCGCTCAGAGCGAGAAACGCACCCGAAATGACGGCGCAGCAGCACGAGAAGCGGCAGAACGTGGAGCTGGCGCGCGGCATCAACGCCATCTCGGCCAACGGCCTGGCGCGCACGAACGGCCGGCGCGCGCCTCCCCGCGCCAGCAGCAGCCAGGGCGCCGGCGCCAAGGTGACCGAGGCTGCGGCCGCCTTCTCGACGCGCAAGTGGTACCCGGCGGAGTACATCCCCAAGCCGCTGGCGTCGGCCAAGACGGCGCGCAACAGCAAGAAGCCGGCCAAGCTGCGCAAGTCCATCACGCCGGGCACCGTGCTGATCCTGCTGTCGGGCCGCTTCCGCGGCAAGCGCGTGGTGTTCCTCAAGCAGCTGCCGTCGGGCACGCTGCTGATCACGGGTCCGTACAAGGTGAACGGCGTGCCGCTGCGCCGCGTCAACCAGGCGTACGTGATCGCCACGTCCACCAAGGTGGACCTGGCCAACGTCCAGCTGCCGGAGATCGACGACTCATACTTCGCCAAGGAGAAGAAGAAGACCGGGGGCAAGGAAGCCGCCTTCTTCGCGCAGGACGCGGGTCATGAGGTGCGTCTCTTGTGCGATCGATGGCGGTCATGGGGATATCCTGGTGTGTGGGGTCGCCTCGGACGCCGCCGGGGTGAGGCGTTGGTCTGCCACGGTAGACTGCCGGCCGCTGCAAGTGGCGTCCGCCCTTTGAGCGCTTGGGATCGCTCCATGACGAAGTTCCTATCCCCGGTATGCGCTTACCGGTTGTGGTACGTCGGCCTGTTGTCTCTCGGTCTGTGCTGCAGACCGCGGGGGTGAGCGAGAAGCGCAAGCAGGACCAGAAGGACGTGGACGCCGCGCTCATGAAGAAGCTCAGCGGAGACCGGTACCTGACGGCCTACCTGAACGCCAAGTTCTCGCTGACCAAGAACGACCGCGTCCACGAGCTGCGCTTCTAGGCGCGCGGTGGAGATCAGGGCAGGCTATAGATCTGTGACGCCGTTGGTGTGTGTGAAGGAAGTGTTGAGGCTATTACCGACAGCGTATGCATCACGGACGTGGCTTGTTGCTCTCGGACGCCAACTCCTTGGCACGCAGGTACTACGGCGACCATCAGACAGGTGCCAGCCAGACCACAAAGCAACACGCATGGCGACTGCCGACGCACCTTTCGCCGCTCTCGGAGCGCTTGCCGAGCCCACTGCAGCTCGAGCAGCACCTCGGCTTTCGAGTACGTCGCTAGGACGGCGTCCACCGATATGGCCGCAACGCCGGGCGTCTCTTGGCCGCGCACGGCTGGCGCCATGACCGGCTGCTTCTGCTTGGATTCGGATGCCTCTGCGTGTCCATGCGCGTCCGAGTGCAAGCGATCAACTCGCTGGTCAGAGGCGGGCACCGCCACGTCTCTGGCTGTTAAGAAGTCGGGCGAGCTTCGATTGCTCGTGGCTGCCACGGACGTCGACCTGCTGCTGAAGCCATCGCTGCTGCTGCTAGAGTTGCTGTCGCTTCGAGGTCGAGCTGCATCGTCGTCCTCGACACCTTCGTCTCCGCTTGTGAGCTGCAGTCCGGCGTCGGTAGGCAGGGACATTGCCGACGGGAAGTCGAAGACGAAGCCGAAGACGTCGTCACGCATCCGCGGCAGGTGCAGCCTCCCGCCGTCCGCGACCCACGACACCTGGCACGAAGCGGCCAGCGCGGCCGCGTCCGAGCCCGGGAGCGCCTCGGCTGTCGCCATCTCGCGGCGGATGGCGGCGGCCAGCGCCTCCACCTGCTCGCGCACCTGCCAGACGACGCGTCGCCGCGCGCGCCACCCGCGGAAGACGCGCTGTGTATCACACCGCATCGCCCACCGCTCGACGTTAATGTTTGCGCAGCAAGAGGCGCGAGCTAAAGGGGTTCAGAAGGCTCGCCGCTCCGTCCGTCCGCCCGACTTCGCGGCCCGGACACCTCCGTCTTCCGCTTGGCGTCCGTCATCTCTGCTCGCCGGACGCAATCGGCGCGTGTCTGGCGCCTCGTCGGTCGTCCGACGGCCGGTGACCTTCGCATGCAGCCATCCAGTGGAGATTCATCGACGGACGGACGAGCGGACGGGCAAACGGACGGCGCGGGCCATCGGCGCGCCATACAGTGGGTCTAGAGAGCGAGCGCGAGGCGGAACAGCACCTGGATCGTGGTCGCGTGGCGCTGTGCCGGCTCGCCGCGTCGTGCGCGCCACTCGCTCATCCTTCCGCGGCTTGTCACGCCGCCTGCTGGCCCACAGCCCAGCCCAGCCGCCTGCCAGACGGTCGGCCAGTCGCTCTGGCCCCTGCTGCCGCGTCAATCCGCGACTGGCGCTCGTCTCTGGCCCTCTATGTCGCTGCCGGATGATCCCGAGCTGATGAGATGCCGGATACCCCAAGCAGGCTATCACGGCAGCCGCATAGAAAGTCGACACTCCGTTAGAAATGCGCATCGGGTTTCGGTTTCTATACCCGCGCGCCGCTGTCCCTCGTGAATCGTCCGTTTGGCGTCATCCCCATGCGAACAAGAGACAGAATGCGTGGGACACGCCCCCTCCCAAGCAGCCGCTATTTTTGATTTTGACGCGCCGGTTCTAACGACGCGGAACGCACAGTCGGAAGCCGAAGCTGAAGAAGAAGGGGACCCACCCCGGAGGAGGAGGAGAAGCCGCCGCCCTGCGCCTCACGCGCGTCAAACCAGAGGGGGGAACGCGGCCGCCACAACCGAAAAGGGAGACGCTCACCGCCAGGCATCCGCACAACCGGTCGCCAGGCCCCGCCGACCGCTAGCGAAGGCGCGCGCGCGCGCGAGAGAGAGAGAGAGAGAGAGAGAGAGAGAGGAGGAGGATGGTCCGCGTGGAACTGCCGAGTGGCGGCTGGGCGCTGGCCGTGGCGCTGGCGCTCGGGCTGCAGGCCGTGTACTACCACGAGACGCTGCTGGACGCCGTGCGCGACGTGCGCAAGCGCGTGCTGGTGTGGCGCACGATGCACCGGCGATTCACGAGTCACCGGCTGCGGCGGCTCAACTCGCTGGGCGACGCGCGCACGTCGCACTTCATGTGGAAGAAGGGCCCAGGCGTGGCGAGCGACGAGAGTGACAGCAGCGGCGACGAGAACCACAGCGACAGCAGCAGCAGCAGCTCGAGCGGCCGCGCCGACGCCACGGACGGACTCATGTCGTCCCAGAAGAAGCTCGTGCTCGTCATGGTCGGGCTGCCCGCGCGCGGCAAGAGCTTCGTGGTGCACAAGGCCACGCGCTACATCGAGTGGCTCGGCTTCCCCACGCGCATGTTCAACGTCGGCAACCTGCGCCGCCAGCTCGGCAAGGCCGGCGAGGACGCCACCTTCTTCGCCGCCGACAACCCGGACGCCACGCAGCTGCGCGAGGACATGGCCATGGAGGTGCTGGACGAGCTCATCGACTGGCTCGAGATGCAGGGGCACGTCGCCATCTTCGACGCCACCAACACGACCAAGCTGCGCCGGAAGCACATCCTCGACAAGGTCAAGTCGCATACCAACATCCGCGTCATGTTCGTCGAGAGCATCTGCGACAACGAGGCGCTGCTTGACGGCAACTACCGCAGGTGCGGCGCCAGCTATGCATTGCTGTGGGGGATGGATGCTTGGCGATGGTCTCCTCATGAACAATGTTACGCTGACAACTGCAGGAAGCTCATGAACGACGACTACCGAGGGGTGGACCCCGAGAAGGCGCTCGCCGACTTCCGCCAGCGCGTGGCCGAGTACGAGAAGGTCTACCAGACGGTCGAGGACTCGGAGGACGACGGTAACGCCTGCTACGTCAAAGTGTACAATGTACGCGTCTGCTGATCGTTCCCAGGAAGGCAGGTTGCTGACCACCAGCTAACCGATCGTGCTGTTCAAACTCCAGGCCGGCGAGAAGATCCAGGCGCGCTTCTGCCAGGGCTTCCTGCAGTCGCACATCGTGTCGCTGATGCAGAACATCCACCTCTTCCCGCGGCGCGTCTGGCTCGTGCAGCCCGGCCCGAGCGTCACGAGCGTCAACGGCATCCTCGGCCTGGACACGGAGCTGGCGCCGGACGGCCACCGCGTCGCGCGTGCGATCGGCCGCTTCCTCGAGAAGCAGGAGCTGCAGCGGCCGATGGAGGTGTGGACGAGCCCCATGAAGCGCTGCCGCGAGACGGTGGGCTACCTGCCGACGCCGCAGCTCAAGCGCATCGTGTGCACGACGCTGCTGAACGAGCTGGGCGGCGGCGACTTTGAAGGGCTGACGTACAAGGAGATCGAGCGCTTCTACCCGCGGCACTACGCCGCGCGCATCAAGGACAAGCTGCGGTATCGCTACCCGGGCGTCGGCGGCGAGAGCTACGTGGACGTGATCAGCCGCCTGCGGTCGCTGATCGTCGAGTTCGAGCGCAAGAAGCGCGACGTGATCGTCATCTGCAGCGAGTCGATCCAGCGCTGCCTCATGGGCTACTTCGCCGGCTGCGAGGCCGCCAAGGTGCCGTACCTCGAGGCGTACGAGAACACGGTGATCGAGCTCAGCCCGCACCGCGACGGCTGCGACATCAAGCTCATCCCGCTCGAGTTTGACGACGACGACGGCGTGGCGGGCTCGCCGTGAGGCTGAAGCAGTCGCCTGGCGGACGCTGGCCGCCTTCCTGACGGGTTGTTCCGACACGTCGATCTCCGACGAGCGGGCTCATTATTGCCCTCCTTTGTTCTCTACTCGCTCTTTGGCGTTGTGTATTACGGACGACATGGGAATGGAAAGACCGGTGCCTTCCGCGCTTTTCCTTTTCGTTCTCGTCTTTCGTGTCTGCCAACGTCCGTCGGTCGCGAGTCACTTGCTCACACGTCCTTGGCGCTTGCTGGTGACGGTCGGAGTTGCATTTCCAGCCACGAGTTGATCAGTTTCTTGTCATGCATATCAAATCCAACTCGAAACTCGTTCACATGGTCACGACTCGCTAATTATAGGCGCTGGAAGCTGTGCCAGCGACTTGCACACTCGCCTGCTGTCTCCTGTCGACCTTGGAGTGCGTTGGCGTCGTCTGCCATCTCTTGTCGACCTTGAAGCGCGTTGTCGTCGCCATGGCGGAGCAGGAAGAGCGGATTCGCGTGGCCATCCGCATCCGGCCGCTGGCCGCGCCGAGCAACAACGACGACGGCTCGAGCCGCAAGGAGGCCGTCGCCGTGCTGCCGGAGCACCCAGACACGGTCTGCGTCTACACGGACGCGGACAGACAGCGCGCAGCCACGTTCCGTTGCGATACGTTCCTGCCGTCGTCGGCCTCACAGCCCGACGTGTTCGACCAGCTGCGCATCAAGGAGCTGGTCGAGGCCGCGCTCGACGGCTTCCCCGTCACCATCTTCGCGTACGGCCAGACGGGAGCTGGCAAGTCGTTCACCATCTTCGGCAAGGAGGAAGCGAGCGGCAGCAGCGGCGAGGCGGCTGCCAGGAAGAAGAAGCCGACGGGAGACGTCCAGCCGACCGACGGACTCATGCCGCGCACCGCCGCGTACCTGATGGACGTGATCGACGCGCGGCACCACGAGGTCGAGTACACGCTGCGGGTCACGTGCGTCGAGATCTACAACGAGCAGGTGCGCGACGTGTTCGACCCACACAAGGAGGCGCTTGCCGTGCGGTCGTCCAAGCAGCACGGCTTCTTCCTCGAGAACGCGACGGTCGTCGAGTGCGCGACCACCAAAGAGATCGTCAAGGTCGTCAAGGCCGCCGCGTCCAACCGCGCGCGGTCGAGTCA
The DNA here is from genome assembly GCA_023338175.1 of Phytopythium delawarense. Taxonomy (NCBI): domain Eukaryota; phylum Oomycota; class Peronosporomycetes; order Pythiales; family Pythiaceae; genus Phytopythium; species Phytopythium delawarense. The sequence continues at coordinate 2,946 of JAADYF010000811.1, read as the reverse complement.
CCTGCTCAACGACTGCTCCAACCGGAGTCATTGTCTTGTAACCATCTACATTGACGCGTTGCCCATCAATGAGGGCAACAACGGCGGCCAAGGAGCTGCGCCGGCGAGAGGCAAGACGTACGGGAAGCTCACGATCGTGGATCTCGCGGGAAGCGAACGCGCGACCGACACGGGCGCAGCCGGCGTGCAACTGCGCGAAACGGGCCACATCAACAAGAGCTTGTACTGCCTCAACCAGGTCATCCAGGCCATGAACTCCAAGGCCAAGGGCAAGTTCGTGCCCTACCGAGACTCCAAACTCACCATGGTAAGCGTTTGCATGGTCGATGGACGCTCGACGGAGGGTTCTAATGCTTTGATTGGGGCTTTGATTGGGAAGCTGTTGCTCGACAGCCTCGGCGGCAACAGCAAGACGCTCATGGTCGCGTGCGTGAACGCCGCGCCGCAGTTCGTGTCCGAGTCGGTGCGCACACTCGAGTTCGCCATGGGCGTCGCCAAGATCAAGAACCGCCCGGCGGCGGTGCTGAACCCGCACGTACGTTTGACTGGAAGAGAGCAGCACGAGACGCGCTGTGAGTGATCGATCACTTACTCTGGTTGGATCGCTGCTCCATGCACAGGAGAAGCTCATTCGCGACCTGCGCGAGCAGATCCGACTACTCAAACTGGAGAACATGATGCTACGCGCTCGCACTCCAGGCTGTACGTGCATCGGCTCTCATTCGGTGTCAATGATGGTGGCGTTTGACAGAATCGCATCTGGCGTGGCAGATTTTCTCGAGCACCCCGATCAGTACAACCCGGACGCACTCCCACTGGAGACGAGTCGATCTACTGGCCGCGGAGATGGCGATCCCACAGAGCAACGTGCCGACATACCGGAGTTCGAAGCGTTCTCGCCCGAGAGAAGACCCGACCCAATGAAGCAGCAGCAGCAAGATTTCTCGGATCAGCACACCCTCTTCGTAAGAAGAGCGCTTCCGCTTGAGGCCGGAGCCAAGGCCAGCAGCAAGCTACGCCCAGAGCCACGAGCAGCCACAACGGAGGAGGTGACGAGGAGCAGCGATCTCAAACTCCTGTGCGTTTGCTGTGAACCATGTAGAGTTGGTTGGCGGTCATAGCATCTGAAGTTGTTGACGACTGTATTGAGTTGACTCGACACACAGGAAGAGCAAGCAACTTCGCCGCCCACTGGAGAAGACCCAGCGAACGAAGACGTATGCCAGCTTCCGATCAATCGCTCGATGCACTCACTCTATCGACACTTACACTTCCATTGCACATGACCATAATGACTAGGCACCGAGTGATCAAACCGACAAGCAAGAAGAAGAAGAAGCAAGTGGCTGTTCCACCGCTTCTGGACTTTAGCTCCCTCCCTCCGATGTTCCCAAAGCTGCCAGTGGCACTGGACCCTCGAAGCTTCCTCAAATCGCCTCCTATGGTCGATCCTATCGTAGCACGAGCGGCAACACCGCCGCCAGGATACGATGACCTCTTTGGGATTGAGATGGTGTCTGTGGCACCAACACTTCCTGGCAGCCGCTCCAGCGCATCGATCAAGCTCGATGCATTACCACAGCCGACGACATCAGGGAGATCCCACGCCATATTGTCTCGTGGAAGCACAAGTGACTCGGCAAGCGCTAGACCGGAGCTGTCGCCGGAAGATCAGCTCCAGCAGTTGCTCGCGCAGATCGCAGGTCCGATGCAATACCCTCAAGCAATCAAGAAGGCCCCAGCTCAAGTACATCGCCCTCCAGTTCGATCGGTGAGTAGCCAGGTTTATGTAAGTAGCTGCCTTCAGCGACAGAGTCTGATCGTGGCTTGTTTGTCTGAATAGGATAAAGCGGCGCCGCCGATGCGAACCAAGCGACCGACACACGATCTGCAGCCGCCGCCTTCTCCACCGCCAGCGGCCGCAAGCAAAAGGTGAGTCGGACTGCCGATCTTCTTTTGAGACTGATCTCCTAACGTTGAACTGGTTCTGGCATCGCTCACGCTAGTTTGCAGCCGTCGAACCCAGCGCAGTGGGACGATGATCGCGCTCGGGACCTCTTCCTGCAGCTCTGCCGACTGTAAGGTGGCTCGGCAGCGGAATCGATCCAAGTGGCGACTTGAAATTGATCGTCCAAGGCAGCATGTCGTGTGTGAGAGGGCAATGCACTGTAGAGATCGGAGACCGTCCACGTTTTGGAGATCGGGATTCCACCTTTGAACCAGACGGAAGCCAGTCTTTGGATCAGGAGTTCTTCCAGTGCCTGCAGTCTCGTGGCCGAACAAGAAACCGACGGCGACTAACGGTAACAACCTCAGGACAGTCATTCATCACTGCAAATGCGGGCGGCAACACCTGCAAGTCCTGGCCGGCCCTTTGACTCCAGAGGAAAGACTTGGCAAGTCTCCATCCCCGGAACGCAACTCTCGAAGCACGTCAAGCGTCATCCCAACGCCTGAAGACTCTTCAGTGAAGAATCGGGGTCCGTTTTCCCATGCGATTGGCATCTTCGTTTCCTCAGCTAAACCTTCTGCAAGACAGCTCAGCGAGAGAACCGGCACGACCAACGGATTGTGGGCACTGATCACTGAACGCTGAATCCCATGGGACGCCCAACCGGCGAGGACGTGATTTCAGTTGGGCACGTCAATGGCGTTGTCCCTCGTGAATCAGCAGCACTTGGTCTCGAAGAGAGAGAGAGAGATCCGTCCCAAGAGGTGTTTGCTTCCGTCGAGCGCTGGGTTTTGTTGGATCATGTCCGACAGGGATAAAGTCGCCTGTATTGATTGGGCCTATAACACCTACCTCTGTCACTATCAAATGAATCGAAAGCAGTCGAGGCTGGCAGATCTCCGCGGTGAATGCGCACCGCTAGGCAGCGCGCGGCGAGTTGCCGCAGCAGCTGCCAGTTGTTGACGAAGATGTCGGCGTCGCAGTAGAACTGGACG
>JAADYF010000810.1:0-13292 GCA_023338175.1 Phytopythium delawarense | reverse complement strand
TCCACGAGCCGCTGGACGAGAGCAAGCAGGAGAGCGAGTGAAGCTGCGCCAACCGCCTCCTGCAAAGCGTCGGGTCCGTCAGCACGGGCCACGACTCACGAGCCACGACCTGATCGCGGCCATGGCTCTGGCGCGTCGTCGGGAGGACAGCCTCGCTCCCAGAACACCGCAAACCATATAGAATCGAGTAAAGAGGCGCCTAGCCGCCGCAAACCACGCAACACGGAGGCTTCGACCCGCAGAGCAGAGCAGCAACGTTGGCGTCCCTGAGCACAATTGAAGTGCGGTGCTCACATGAGGGTCTTTGATTGACATGTGAGCGGGGCTGTTTCACACATGTCGCATGACGTCGGTAAAAATGGAAGAAGCGCTCGTCCAAGCTTGCTAATTGCTTGGTTGAATCTGCTCGACGCCTCGTAAATCCAATATCCTTGCCATTCCTCTGTCCGTCAAGTCGACGAACTATTTCCATTTACCTTCCTGCATCCAATAACCCGTTCAAACACATATATAGAACCTCTCACCAAAGTATTCAATTATGCGCTGCTTGCCTTCCTCTTCCGACCGCTAAAACCGCGGCGGCCGACTGACTCGCATTTCGCATTTCGCGTTTCGCGTTCTGCCGAGTAATTAGTCGACCGACCGAAGCGCCAGCACCTGATCATGCGGCAGCCCGTCGGTGTGGACGTGACGACCCACAAGGAGGCGCGCGACGCGGCGGCCGACGCGCGCAGGAAGCTGCCGCGGCTGCGCGCGCGCTACTACGTGGAGCTCGTGGTGGGCTCCCGCCACGCGGACCACACGCGGCTGGGCTTCTCGGGCACCTTCAAGGCGCTGCTGGCGCTGCACCACGCCTTCGCGCAGGCCTACGCGGACCGCCTGGGCGACGCCGCCGGCCGCGCCAGCCTGGAATCGGCACGCCCGCGACGGAGCACGTCCTCGTCGTCCTCATCCACGGCCTCGCAGTCGTCCGTCTCGTCCGCGTCGTCCTCGGGCGTGCGGCGCTTCTTCAAGCATGCGCTCGGGCTCCGCGGCGCCGGCCGGCTCGGCGGCAGCGACCACACACCCGGCGCGCGCAGCAGCCTCGACCAGCTGCACCGTGTGAGCTGGAGCGACGGCAGCGTGCCGAGCCTGCCGCCGTTCCCAGCGCAGCACAAGCTGCTCGTGCGGCTCGAGGGCGACGGGAGCAAGGACGACGCCAAGATCGAGGCCAGGGCGGCCGCCCTGTTCGAGTACTACTCGCAGGTCTTCAACTCGGAGGACGGAGAGCTGTACGTGGACCTCGTCCACCAGCACGCACTGCACGCGGCCGAGAGGAAGAAGCAGGCGCTGGCCGAGGACTCGCCAGAGGCCGGCGAGGCGGCGCCCGGCCTGTTCAAGCAGCTGCTGAGCCACCACAGCAAGAGCGGAGGCTCCGCCGCGAGCAGCAACCAAGTCGAGTTCCTGGAGCCGGTCTACGTGCGCAAGTCAAGGGCCCACAAGTCGGCCAAGCGGAGCTCAGCATCAAAGGGGAGCTCCAATCAGCGGGCACACTAGGACTGTTTATACGGAAGGGAGGAGGTGGCGAAGCATGCGTCTCTCCAGCCGTCTTTGATTGAAGGAGGTGGCCATGGACAGAGACATCGGACGAGTGGGTGGGCATTCTTCTGGGCTTGAAGGATGAACAAGCTGTGCTTTTTGGATCTTCGTTGCTGCGGTCACGGAGAGCTCGCCTCCGTAAAGTCGGACTGGTACCCGTCCTCATATCCACCAGCTGCCAAGTGCGCTGGAGCAACACTGACCGCTGCAGCATCGTCGTTTGCGCCGGTCGGAATTTCCACCCGTTCGTCCGCCTCAGTCGACCCTCCATGCGCAATTGATGTCGACGATGCAGACCCTGGACTGGAAGCGCGGCTTGTGCCAGACGACGGCGGCGACGACGACGACGACGACGAAGACGAAGAGGAGGATGAGGACGACAACGTGGGCTGATGAATCGCAGGCGACGTCAAAGGTTGGCCTTCATCGTCTTCCTGGTGGTCTTCGCCTGCTGGAGTGCCCGAGTTCTGATCATACGTGTGTAGTTGTGCGATCTCTAGGAACTCCTCCGACGAGCTGCTCTCGAGGTCGTTGTCCATATCATCATCGACCTCTCGAAGCATGCGCTCGACTTCAGCAAGCTTCAGCCGGTGAATCTCGGTGTTGTCTGGCTCGCTATCAGGGACTTTTGCGCTAGAGAGAGCATCGCGAGCGTCACTCCCGCATGCTTCAGGCTCCTCGTTACCCTCGACACGTTCTGTTGACTCTTCTGAAGCTGGATCCGTGACAGAGTCTTCCATTGCAGTTGCGAAGATCGGCACTGCCAACTTGATATCTTCAGCTCCATGTACTGCTGCCGTGTCATCAGACACAGCCGGGATGTGAGGTCGATCTCCTTTTGACGCATCACATGCATCCTTGCATTCATCGTATCCAGTGATGAGGCTTGAGCTTGCAGGAGCTTGCAGGTGTGACTCGGGCGACCCAGTGGAACCTGCAACCTTCACTGTGCCTTCTACCTCCGGGTCTTGAATCGCGAGTGGAGTTGCATCTTGTGCTCCACTTCCCTGGCTCGCATCAGTCGCACAGTCGCAGCTGCAACCGTCATCCTTTCGACGAGGCTCCAGCTCCTTGACTGAAGGCGACGTTGACACTCGACCAAACAATGGTCGACTCGAGGTCGCGCTTGCCGGTCTGCCTTGTGCTCGCTGGCTCGAGCTCGAAGAATTCGCTCTAGTGGGTGTACGGGATACTGGTTCAGTGGTGGAGGCTGGTGGCGTGGGTGCGGTTGGCGCTGTCCTTTCAAGCCTCGACGATGACGAAGCACCGTCTCGTGGAGACCTCAGCTTCTCGCGCTTGATGGAGGCTGCACTCTCCTTGCGCAGCAACACCTTCATATCTTCAATGGCGCGTGATAGCATTACCGCTCGACTCGGAGACGAAACAGTCGGCGTGTGAGCGTGTCCATTCGAGCTGACCTGCTGGTCGTACGTTCGCTTGCGCTGCTCCAGCGATAGCTGCTGCTGTAGATTGTCTGCTCGGGACCTGTGAAACGCAACCTCTTGCTCGAGCTTGTGCTTATCGTGCTGGGCTTTCTTGTTGGCTTCCTGCAGTTTCGTCAGTTGGTCCTTGTAGCTAACCTCCACGTCGGCAAAGGAGCCAACCTGCTCGCCACAAGCCGTGATTTCATGCTGCTGGTGACTCAGCAGGGTTTGCAAGCGGTACAGCTCCTGATACAGCTGACCGCGCTCCTCCTCGAGCTCCATCAGGTTCGTGGTTTTGGTTCCGCTCCTCAGCGTTTGAAGCGCTTCCTCGTACGCTCCCAGCATCTGAGCCTGCTGGGTAATCTTGACGCGCAGCTTCTGGACTAGTGCATTGTGCTGACGGTCTCGTTGAGCGATGGTAGAAGACGCACCGCCAGAACCTAAGTCAAGACAGCCGCTTCCGGCTCGAGCTTGGAGTAAGCTCTCGATCTTGCGGTCCTTCAGCGCGACGATCTCCTCCAGCCGTCGCACCCGCGCGATCGCCTTCACGCGCCTCTCCTGCTCGAGTTGACACGCCGATTTGAGCTCGCTCACAACGTCGACCAGCTTGAAGTACTCATCGTGAAGCTCGGCTTGCTGAAACACATGCGACTTGTTGCTAATGGTGGCCAATGCCGCGGATGACGTTGGCAGGCGCTTGATACCAACGGTAGATGTACGCCCGCTGTCCTGATAGACAGCACGGACGCGGGGGTTCACTGCATCCCCACTCTGGCGCTTTCGGCGAACACCAGAACTGGGCCGGGCTCCTCCACGACCGCCAAGTCTCATGGAAGCACTGCTTGATCGAGCCTCTAATTCCCCCTCGCAGTCAGATCGAAGTCTTGGTCGAGCGCTCGTTGGGCGAGATGGACGAGGAGCCGACGGGGGATGGCACGCTGGAGGAGGCACTGGACCGGACGGGTTGTGGGCGTGGACCATGTAGAACTGAGGCGACTCGGAGGGCATCGGGCGAGAGTGAGAGGCGCTTCTCGGCCGTTCCGAAGCCTCACTGCACACGAAATGAATGTTCGGACGAGGTAAGTTCACGTTTCAGCACTGCTTCCAGACATTCCTCTGGGAAACACCAACCTTCGAAGCCGTGCAAGGTACTCTTCATAGCCGTCCAAGTCTACCTGCGTGTTCAGTAGCATGACCCAAGGCGTCACCAGTGAGCACTTGAAGGTTGACATCGCGAAGCTGTGCATGCCAACACACCAACCTCATCGTATTGGCCATCCTCTCCGTCTTGATCACAGCCTGTGCCAGCACCTAGACTCTGCTCGTCCCCATCTTCGCTATAGTCATCTTCGTTGTCCGCTTCACTCGGATCTCGCCGGGAGTACGAGCCAGCAGGCCAACTCATGCCGTGATTCATCCCCGCACGTCGCCTCAGCTGTCACAGGACCTCGAGCTCAGGCAAAATGCATCGCCAGGTGGCAAGATGGACCTTGAATGAGGGCGGCATTGAGCGCAACATGCATTATTTTTAGGCGCGAGGGCGAGGTCTGATCGTCTGCGAATGACTCCATGTGTGTATTTTGAGGATTGATACTGTTCCAATGGGGATGCCATTTGGAAACGTCGTCTACACAAAGACCGAAAACGAGACGTCCCCGCCGCCCTGAATCACCTCGATGAACGGGTCCTCCGAGCCAACCTGCGGCACGACAAACACGCCCTCGGTACCGGCAGGCGACGAAACCTGAACGTCCAAGTGGTTGCCGTTCAGAGCCCACGAGACGCCGAGCGGGCCGTAGGGCGTCGAGACGGACGCGTTCACGCTCGACACATTGAAACCGTCGATGATAGGCTCAATGATCCACGTCTTGAAGCCGAAGTCGATCGGGCGGATGCCAGCGAGGTAGTTCGTCAGCACGTATGTGGGGGCCGTGCTCCACGGGTGGCTCTGCGACGAGTATTCGTCGAGTCCGGGGCGGAGTTCCTGGCTCACGTACTCCCAGCCACCGCCCGTCGCGAGCGACTCGTTCGAGATCATGGCGTCCCAGAGGTTGTCCAGCAGAAAGCTGGCCTCCTCGACCTGCTTCGCGTGGAACAGGGCGTTCAGCAGGAAACCGTTCGTGTTGGGCGAGATGTTGGCCGTGTCAGTGGCGGTCGAGTCGTCCTTGTAGCCCGGGCCAAGCTTGAGCTCCGCGAGCTTGGCGATGCTCGACAACGCCTGCGACTCGTTGGCGACACCAGAGGTGATGGCGAAGGCGATACCCGACACGCCAAAGTCTTCCGGCTTGGAAGTTGACAGCGCGTACACTCCCGTGGTGTCGTTCCAGAGCAACGTGTTGATCGTGTCCTTGAGGTCGGAGGCGAAGTTTGCCCACGTCTCGGCCGACTCGCTGTCTCCAATAGCCGCAGCAACACGGGCCATACCGTTGTAGCACTGAACAGAGGCGGCGTTGACAGCGATACCAGCCCCGGGACCGAGGAAGACGATCTGCTGGTCAAGCAGGTCAATCAGCCCATCGCTGGCCTGGTAGCTCGTAAGCCACGCCATGGCGCGCTTGAACGACTCCCAGTTGGCCTCCGCGAACCCGACGTCATTGAAGTACTCCATGTATGACACAAAGCCCAAGAGACCAAGGATATCGTAGTCGGGGAACGCGAGGAAGGTGTCGTTGGTGCCGGCGTTGAACAGGAACACGCTCGAGTCGGGGATCGGCGACGTGTACGAGATGGGGATGAAGCCCGGGTACTGGCCCTCGGCCGATTGATACTCAAACGCGTACTCCCACGTGCCAGTGAGCAGCTCACTCATCGCGTTCGTGACCGCCACGACACGCGTCGTGTGGAAAAAGTCGCCCATCCAGATAAGGCGGTCGCGCTTGGCGCCATCCAGACAAACACTGCGCGTGTTGGGCTGCATGCCGTACTCGCCGAGTACGTCCTCACTCGTCATCGGGTTCGAGTACACAACGACACCCTCCATGTCGGTGACCACGACATTGCGCACAAACGCCGCCTGGTCGTGCCAGCCACCGAAGCCGATGGCTCCCGCTCCCGTCGTCGTGTAGCCGTAGAACGTGAGCTGCGAAGCCGTGAAGCCGAACTCGGAGATCGTGGCGTTCATCACGAGCGAGTCGTCCAAATAGAACAGGATGTTCTCTGCATCGCTGTCAACGGTGACCTTGACGTTGTGCCAGACGCCCTCCTTGACGTCAAACGGCACGGGGTACTCGCCCAGGACGTAGGACGTTGCGCTGGTCTGGTTGACAAAGTCGAAGCCAAACGCAAGCTTGACGGTGTTGGCGGGGAAGAGCGTGTGGTTGACGTTGGCGTATGTCGTGGCGTTCGGGTACTCGGACGCGAGGTGGATCTGAATGCCGTTGCGGTTGCCCGACAGGTCGTAGCCGATTGTCAGGCCCGTGCCGGCGCGCTCAATGTTGACCTCGTACTCGAGCGTGTAGCTCGTCAAGTTCCACGTCTTCCACGAGATGCCGGAGCGGACACCAGGCACGTACGTGCCGTTTTCGGCGTCCACCGACCAGCTCGAGACCTGCGAACCGTTGTTGAGGCACGCGGCAGTGAGCGAGCGCGGGCCTAGGTCCCAGATCGCGTTGTACTTTTCGTTGTCGCTCACGAACTTGCCCGGCAGCGAGTCGAACGTATCGAGCACATCGATGGTGGGCGTGAAGCCCACGGTCTCGAACGTGACGCTGTCACCCGCGATCAGACGGATGGTCTGCCAGCGCTGACCGGCCTGGTCCATCTTGGCCGCGAGGGTCTCACCCGCCACTGTCAGCTCGTACGTCTCGACGCGGTGCGTGTTGGACAGCGACGTGGACACGCTGAACGGGCCGTCCGACGTGTCGCGAGTGAGCGCCGTGAACGGCTCCGAGTACTTGACCTCGATCTGCACGGGACCCGACAGGTCCTTGACGGTGAAGAAGGGCAGGCCAGCTACCTCATAGCCGTAGTCGAGCGTCGCGAGCGGCTGCGCAGCCGTCAGCTGGAATCCCTCCTGGAACGAGTCGGTCGGCAGCGTCGGCTCGCTGTCCAGCGCCAGCTTCTTCGGCGTGAACACGTCTGCGGCACTGGCGGTCGCGGCCACAACCGCGAGCAGCCCAGTGACTGACTGGAACAGGCGCAGCATGGTGGTGTCCTCAGGAACCGGTTGCTGCCTACCAGGATGAATTGGAAATGCGGCACCACGAGAGAGGATCACGCGCTTGCACGAACGATCGGACAGCGGCCTCGGTACACGAGGACCCCAACTCTACAGCGTCGAGCATCGAACAGAGCAGCAGGCAGCAGAAGAACATCAGATGGAGCACATCGCTCTGACGTGGGCTGATCTCGGCGCTTGCCAACTTCAGCGCACCGGATGTTAAGACCCTGAGAAACAGTATCTGCACATAATCTAATGATCAATTTGAATAATCAAAGATAATTATTACCATATATATACACTGGAATAAATTAGTCTGTTTCAGTTTATGAAAGTATAAACGATTGGCATTCTCACTTCAACCACAGAGGGTGCAACTGTTTATGCCTGGAGCTTCAGCTTCAAGCCTGCTCGCTCGCCTTCAACGCTCAGTGACACTGTTGATGCTTGACCCGCCAACTGCGTCAACCAATTGCCGGTCGTTGATCCTGCAGTTCACTCACGTCGACGCCTCGTTGTCAAAGGCTCACCCGCTACGATGATGTATTGGTGGAGTGCCGCATCCACAGGCCAGTCATCACTTCCAGCGGCTGGACAGGAGCATGGAAGGGCGTTTGACGGACGCCTTGGACGCCGCCGCCGCGAACTCGGCGCGCAAGAGCTCCATCTCGACCTGCAGCTTGGCCGCGCTCTGGCTCTGACTGCGCAAGCCTCCGATCGTTGGCGCTAGCTGCGGCATGGCGTACGACAGCATGGCGCTCGGCGTCTGAGTCACCGGCTTGCCCTGCATGGCAAAGGTCGCCAGTTGCTGCTGCTGCACCATCTCGGCGCTGCGAAGCTTAGAAGAAGAGAGCGACGATGACGCCGACGCCATGGTGGATGAAGAGAAGCTGCGCGGCCGAGCCCACGTCTGCGGCGCCTGCCTGCTCGAGTCAGTGACGTAACGCATTGCTGGCTGTGGTCTGACAGTCGACTCGTTGTGCTCGAACTGAGCAGGTGGAGGGGCCGTGCTCGAAATCTTGGACGACAATTGCAGGAGCCGCTGCAAGTTGCTGTCCAAGTTGTGAAGCGGGTCGGACGACCTCGGAGCTGGAGGTGCCATTGGCTCGGGCATCATGTGATCGCTGTCGTCCAGCACCTCGACTTCAGCTCTTGACACCGGACGATCGCCATTGATCACGATGTCGGTGCTGGAGTTGGTTGATGGCGTGTTCAGTGTGTGGCTGCCGCTGTAATCTTCGTTCAGATCCGTCTGTTGGTCCTGCCGACGCGAGTTGAACACTTGGAGTGCCTCAATGTTCATGCTGGAGACTCCGCGAAGGAACACCTGACGAAGGTCCTCTTCGAGCTGAAGGCGGCACTTCTTGAGCGCCGTGACATCTCGCGTAGACTCTTCGAGCTCGCGTTGAAGCTTGCCGATCAAACAACAAACGCTGATCAGCAAAGCCACGACGCTCTCCTAGTGACCAGTGCATTCGTGTCTACGCACCTGCTCAACCTTGAGCTGATACTCCTGCGCCACCTGCACGACACGGCGCTCGTGCTGCGACTGCAACTGCTCAAACTTTGCAGCCATCAAGTCGCGTTGGGCCGCGCGTGTCCATCCACGAAGCACCGAAAGCAGCGATCGCCGTGTGTGGTGGCGCGCGGCCAGTTGCATGGCGTGGCGCTTGCTCTTTGCGCGTGCCACGGCCACTTGCCAGGCTCGAAAACACGCGGCGATAGACTGATCACCCTTCCAATAGGATCGCTGCGGGTGGGATGAGCCATGAAGCTCGTCAGCAACGCGGAAATTCTCTACACACTCCTCTTGGCCGCACCTCTCGCTCCCGATGCTTGACTGTGAATGTCATGAGTCGACCCAGCAACATCTCCTGTTCGGCTTGCTTCTCCTCGTCCTTGACGATCTGTTCCTTCAACTCGTCGATCTTGTTCTGGGAATATCCGCCACCACGAGACGAACGACTGGTAAGGAACGATTATGCTTGAGGCACAGCAACATGGGCGATACCTGGAGCATCGTGACGTCCGTCGAGTGTGCCGCTGTCAGCTGCAGCCGCTCCATCGCCCTCTCCTTGGCGAGTCTTGCCTGCAGATCGGCGACTGCGGCCTGTGCTCATGCCCATCAACCGATCCAGCGAGCAACCGAGATCCAGAGCCACTCAAATTAGCCCACCACCTTTCTGAGCGCACAAGAGCGCCAAAAATGGACGCCGCACGCACCACCATGCTCTGCCGAATTGCTTCATGTGCGACTGCCATGTGGGCGTCCAAATCAGCGAGCTGGCGCTGTGAGTTGTCGTCCTGTTCTCTGCAACTAGACTCCCGTGAAGACGAGCTGTCGGGAGAGTGCCCGGATCCGCAAGCAAACGGCGCGATTCGCAGCGAAAGAGAAGACGAAGTGCTTGGGAGCTCGTCCTTCGGGGCAGCGGCCGTCGCGGCGCCAACCTTCAGAATGCCCTTGGGAAACACCCTGTTAAATGCATAACCAATAACATCAGTCAGGGCCAACGCAATCCTTTGATGCCCAATGCTAGCCAGCCAATCGTCGCTCGCTCACCTGCTCTGAGCGGAGGCGCTCGCCTCCCCGGTCGTCAGCGCTTGATCACGAGACTCTGTGATGATCCCTTCTTGAACATCGGCTTTGCCTGGCGTCTCTGCGTAGAGCGACCGCGGGAGCAGAGTCGGCGTCTCCGGCACGGGCTCGAACTCGAGCTTGGACAGCGTGCGGCGCATCTGGCGCCACTCGCGATCGTTCAGCTCGCCTTCTGCTAGCTCTGACATGCCGCGGCCGTGGCGTGCGTGAGCGTCTGCTGTTGGTGACGGCCACGAGCAATGCCCACAAGACCGACCGGTCGGTGCGCTGCTATCCTATAACGGACCGCAGAAAACCGTCCATCGCTCAATATAGGTGCACGGCCAGAGGATGAGCACCAAGCATGTGTCGCCCCGCTATGTCCGCTCACGACTATTGAAGGTGAGCTGCACCAAGTGCCACCCGATGGATTATGCTTGGATGCGAGTCTCGATGGCAGAGCATAATCTATCGAGCCAACCCAGCTTTGCACAGTTCAACTTGCACCACACCAGGACGGCACGCAACGAGATGAGCCTTCGGACTGAATCAAGCAGCGCAAAGACGCACTTGGTCCACGCGCGAGCGCTGTTATCGCCGCGACAGCTGCTCGCCACGCGTGGCAGCGGGAGGTTATCGCCTCTGTGGCTCCATCAGTTCCGGATTTGCGCCGCCAGTCTCAAGACGCGCCTCGGTCTCTCTCTTCAGCCGCCGCGCCAGCAAAGTTCAATACGGATGGTGTTGTCTCTCGGAGCACTGCGCACGGCCCTGGCCACTGTTGGCGCCGCGCTGCTTGTGCTGTCGTCAACGCAGCCAGCGGCCGCGTCATACTCCAGCGACTCTTCTCTCGGCGAATTCGTGCCCAAGAAGGCCGCATTCGGTTCCGAGCCGACGTTCCCGGCTGATGACCACGCCTCGAACGTCCTGCCGCTGTCGCTGACCGCGGACGTGCCCTGCGCGACCCTCGACTACGGCTTCGAGGTCGCCGGCCAGCCAGAGCTGCACGTGCAGTCTCTCGGCGGCGCGTTCGCCGAGGTCGAGGTCAAGTACTCGGAGGCCTTCACTTCGCTGTTCAACACACTCTCGGATGGCCCGTTCGTCTGGACGGCGGCGATCGCCAACTCGAACCGCGTCGAGACGTTCAACTTCACTCCGGAGGCGACGGCCGTCACGTCCTTGACGCAGGGCGGACAGCGCTGGCAGACACTCTGTCTCCTGCGCGGTGAGAGCATCACATTCGACCACGTCGCGTTCCGAGCGACGGTCCCGGTGATCGAGGACCTGTCGACGGATGTGGCCGGGTCCTTCGTGAGCTCGGACGAGACCCTGAACGCCATTTGGACGCTGGGCCCGCGCGCTACGTCTGTCGCGTGCATCGGAGCCGACAGCCAGCCGCCGATCTGGAGCTGCGACGCGGAGAACGGAACGCTCGTGCCCGGGACTCGCCCCGGGTTTTCGTACAAGACGTCGACGCTGTCCAACTACGTGCTGGACTTCGACACGTACCTGCTGCGCGGCGGCATGCGCGTGACGCTCGGATACGACATTGCGGCCAACGCGGACGGCTTCCAGCTGCACCTGTCGTCCGAGTACCCGGCCGGCAGCACGTTTAGCAACACCAACACGACGCTGTTCCCGCCCAGCACGCTCAAGCTCGCGTACGGCAACGACTTCGTCAACATCACCACCGTCGAGTCCTACGAGCTGACGTCGTTCGCCGTGCCCTTCGCTGTTCACGAGCACGAATGGTACCACGTGACCATCGACGTTGACTCGGACGCGCACCAGTTGACGTACTGGCTCAACGATACGCTCGTGTTCAACGCGACCGTGGACGACCTGCCCAACTCGGCCTTCATCTCCGACGCGAGCGTCACGGGCGCCATCGGCTTCGGCGGGTGGCAGGACCAGTCTGCGTACGTGCGCAATGTGGTGGCCACGGATCGCGCGAACGGCAGCGTGGTGTACGCCAACCCCATGACGGACGAGTCGGTCGTGCTCCCCGAGTTCGGCGAGCAGTCGAACGCGTACGGCGTCTGCCTGGATGGCGGCAAGCGCGACCGGTACCTGTGGCTGGGCGACTTCTACCACACGGTGCGCATCCTGGGCGTTGCGCAGGGCGTGGGCGACCGCGAAGTGGTCACGGGCACGTGGCGCCTCCTGCTGGACTACCAGGCGTCGACGGGTCAGTTCTCGGGCCTGCTGCCGATCTCGTACGCGGCGCCGCTGCCCACGCCCGAGGTGTTCCAAACGACCGTCTTCCCGGACTACGCCGTGCTCGGACTCATCTCGTTTGTGTCCTACATGGAGTATTCGGGCGACACGGCCTTCGCCGCCGAGCACTGGGCCGCGCTCTCGCTGGCGGTCAATTGGATCGACTCGTACCGGACCGACAGCGGGCTGCTCGACTTCTCGGCCGACTTCGTGCTATTCATTGGCGCCGCCGCCGGCGTGGCCGTCAACTCGGCCGCCGTGCAGGCCTACCGCGGCATGGCGCGCGTGGCGGAGGCGGTCGGCGACTCGGCCAGCGCCGCCAACTGGACCGCTCTGGCCGCTAACCTCTCGGCCGCCATCAACGCCCAGCTGTGGAACGCCGAGCTCGGCATGTTCGTCGACTCGGTCGACACGCCCGAGCAGTACAGCGTGGCGGGCGTGGCGTTCGCCGTCACGTCGGGCGTGGCCAACACCTCCCAGGCGCTGGCGAGCCTGGCGCTGGTGGACGCAACGCTGCGCGACCCCGCGGGCCTGGGCTTCCTCGACTCGAGCGCGACCGCCAACTCGACCAAGATCTCGCCCAACACGAACGGCTTTTTGCTGGACGCGCTGCTGCAGCTCAAGCAGGTGGCGCCCGCCAGGTACCTGCTTGAGAACCTCTGGGGCGCCATGCTCAACGATTCGCTCGGGTCGCGCGGCAGCTGGGAGTACGTCGGCCAGGACGGCACGCCCGGGCTGAGCGACTTCACGTCGCTGAGCCACCCGTGGGGCGGCGCGGCCTCCTACGCGCTCACCAACTTCGTGGCGGGCATCAGGGCCGAGGACTTCGGCTTCGCAAAGTGGCGCGTCGAGCCGATCGTGGCGGGCTTTGGGCTCTCGAGCGTCAGCAGCCGCGTCGAGACGCCGTTCGAGGCGCTGGCCGTGCAGTGGAAGATCGAGGGAGGCGCGTTGAACGTGACGGTGGCGTCGCCGGCAGGCACGAGCGGCGTGTTCGCCGTCGACTTGATGAGCAACAACGGCACCTTCACCAAGGAGATCGACGGGGGAGGCACCACCACCTTCACGATTAGTTTGTAGGACCTGAGACTCAACTACATCACAAAACGACCTCTAACCACATCATGGAAACTGATTGTAGTCAACACACTTGCTGACATCAAACCTCATTCATATTCAGCTATGAAGTGATACACAACGATCCTTAAGGGAGAGCCGAGACGGCTTAGTTGCCGCCACGCAGACGCAGCACCAGGTGCAGCGTCGACTCCTTCTGGATGTTGTAGTCCGACAGCGTGCGGCCGTCCTCCAGCTGCTTGCCGGCGAAGATCAGGCGCTGCTGGTC
>JAADYF010000081.1:0-46488 GCA_023338175.1 Phytopythium delawarense | reverse complement strand
TTCGATCCCCTCCTCTGATATCTTCTTCTTTGTCGCTTCCTCATTTTGCCGCCTTTCCGACCGATCCTCTCCAGGCCTTTCCACACACTCGCCGCCCACAAATGCATCGAGTGTCAACCCGTGGGTGGGTCACGTCGTCTTTACCACAGTCTGCAACGGTTGACGTGGCCTGGTCACGAGCAGATTTTAGTTTTATCGTTGAATGAAATAATTGATATATCGTTGGGCAGCGTGCATGGCGATCGTTAGATTTTTTTATATCCCTTATCCAGATTTGACAGCTGCCAATCACCTTGCCAGTCATCTAGTGGGACCCCTGCACTTTCGTTCTGTAGACATGATCGCGTTTAGTTCGCTGAATTTGCGAGTTGTGGCATTTAAATTGCACCGGAAAACATCACTTTAAAATGAAACTCGTCAAATCCGTCCCATTCCATTCATCAGGCAGGCTGGACGTCCTTAGAAGCGCGGTACTCGAAAAACTGGCGAATTGTTGGGCGGCAAAACATACAGCTACAATGAATTGAATGCGTGGGATAAAGAACCAATTAAAGCGTTCAAATCAACAATATGGATCATGGAGTTACGATATTCCCCACAACCACGATCGCCATCGACTCAACCGACTGATTTAGCACTACCGAATCGATGTCTGGATGGGTACCGAGCGCGCCGCAGGCTCTATGCATCCCACCAGCTGGATCGGCGTCCCGCGCGCGATCAACTCGCCGTGGACCACCGAAACGCCCAGCTCTTTGGCTTTCCGGGCGACGAGATTGTTTTCAATCCATAACATATCCCACTCTTTAACGCTTCACCTGGTGAGTGACGTTGAGCAGAGTTACTCACATAACCGCTTCTATTTCGAGGCTCTGTTGGTGACACAGTATTAGATACATCGAATGTTTTGCTTTACCTGTTTAACATCCTGCCTCCGAAATGTGGACGACTCGCCAGCAATAGGGTGCCCAAAGTTGACCTCATTGTTCTGGATGTGCCGCCTCAATCAAGGGCAACTCAGGGGTACATATTGAGTGACAACGATCGAGCTTGCCACCAGTGTCACTAGAATTTAGCTCGATGAATTTGAAGTACCCCGAAGGACCAAGAGCTGCTCGGTTTGGCGTGGATTGTTGCCAGCCTTGCCCGACCGCCACGGTCCGTGAACAAGCGTCCAAAATGGGCCGCCGCTTCTTGCGGTGATCCATGACCAGGGATTTGGCAGCGAGGAATCCAGGCGATGACTGCCGATCGATTGGAAGTGTCGCGACTGAACGTTATTGCGAGCCGTCCGGAGAGCCGAAAGAGAGGATGTAGCGACCGACCAGGTGAAGGAGGAACCACCTAAGCGTAACCCGTGTATCGTTCTGAGCTAGCTACTGGGTGATAAACCGCAGCCTCGCCATCGCCCGCCCAGCTGGAGTACCCTGAAATCCTGGAGAAAGGGAGTCCTCGACATAAATCCATACCGTTTTTAATCGACGTACTAACTCAAAGTATACTGACACGAACAGCTCGCTTGCGTAGTCGCAAAATCTCCTAATCTACGGCGATGAGTGGGAGCTTGAGCTGCGTACGCACAGTCGGGGCCATGCTGGATGGACG
The DNA here is from genome assembly GCA_023338175.1 of Phytopythium delawarense. NCBI lineage: Eukaryota > Oomycota > Peronosporomycetes > Pythiales > Pythiaceae > Phytopythium > Phytopythium delawarense. The sequence goes on along the minus strand of JAADYF010000081.1, from coordinate 44,883 downwards.
TCATCAAGACCAAGTTTACTTCATATTCAAAAATCCTTGTCTCCAGCGTGGTAGTGTGTCAATATATGCAGTTGTGTGTAGATTCAATCGTAGCGAGTTCCATCGGTCTAATTTCATTGTCCGCCAAAGTCGACACACTTTTGATAGCTCTACATTGGATTATGACATCAACTTTAGATAAACTAAGCGAAGTGACATTCAATGGATTGCAGTACTTGTGAGGGACGCTCGATCGTAGTTTTACGCTACACAGGCTCTCCAACTCTACCAAAAAAACTGCCACCGTTTATGTCTGTCAGCGAACACGGATTCATGCCTCTGCGTTCGCCTTCAACTGCCTTGGACAGTAGGAATCAAACCTACAATTTGTTCAAACACAGCGATAAGCTTCGAAAGCCCGCCTTGGAACTGCTCCTCGAGGAATGCATCGAAACCACTGCCTTCCCGCGCTTCAGGTTGTTTGGACGCGGCAAGGCTCTCTTCAAGCTCCGCCATCGCCCAGCGGATGATCGAACGGCGAGGTCTCACTTATTCTCGCCGCGCCTGGTCCTCCGGATCCTCAAATGTTTGGCAGCTTGCCGAGACCGATAGCCCCGGACGCGGACCAATTCAACAGATGATTTACTTCCGACCCGACCCGTAACCGATCTGACAATAACTTATCGGGTGTTTACCGAGCGAAGCTCGTCAATACCGTCGTACAGGTCCACAAACGACGACTTTGGGAATCCGAGATAGTCAGCTGTGGAGCGAACCGTCTGGCGAAGCCGAGGGTGGGCCTCCTCCATGGATGCCTTGACATTGGTGAGGTTTTGCATCGGTATGGCGCTGGGATGTCCTGGCCCTGTAGGAGTAGGATTCTTTCAAATCAAAATTACAGATAGCAGAATAGCCCCAAAGCGTTGGCAGCGGTGGTCATACTACCAGAACTCAGGTTGCTACCGTGCAAACGCTCGCGGTGGAAGCGATAATTGTCCCTGTGCACCACGGCCTTGCATTTTCCCATCGCGAGCGAAGTTTTGGCGCAAACAGATGCTCCAAGTACGCTCCGGATCAAAACGTGGTCCACATTGTGTTGTGTGGGCCACCAAAACAAAATGAAGGAGTATAAATAATGCCATGTCACAATCTTATTTTGGAGGGGTCATACAAAAAAAAGCTTTCAGCCGACGATCTTTTCCTCGCTTGAATTCGGGATTCCTCCCTCTTCAGGCTCGCCATAGTAACTAACAGCGGAGAAGCAAGATCCGCGAGCAGCATGAGCGCGCAGTCGACGTTCTCGCAGGCGCCCGCGTACGCTGCGCGGGTGGCGAGCGCCAAGGAGGTGGCGGCGGAGGAGGTTCTCGTCTATGAGGGTCCGTTGCGCGCTTGCTGCAGTGTTTTGGCGCGGGTGGCGGCGCAGAGACTGACGCTGACTCGTCGTGCGCGGCAGAGCTCAAGCGCACGATCGCGCTGATCGAGGTGGTGGCCAAGACGAACGCCAAGGAGAAACTGCCGCGCGTGCTGCGCAGCACCAGCAAGCTGCGCAAGACGCTGTCGGTGGCGCAGCTCGAGCTTGCGGTCTCGCAGGTGCTGCCGGACGCCAACGAGTCCAAGTGCGCGCTGCTGGCGCTGCTGGCCAAGGTCGCGCCGCTCGTCAAGCCCGCCGAGAAGGAGAAGGACGCGGGCGACGTCGAGATGGAGGACGCGGCGGCCGAGCCGGTGCCGGAGGTCGAGGGCCCGCCGCCCGTGGCGACGCCCGCGCCGGTCGTCGACCTGGTTGAGGTCGAGGTGTACCTGTTCCTGTTCGTGCTGGCGGCGCTGGTCAAGTACAAGCTGGGCGCCGAGGCGCTGAAGACGGCGGAGAAGCTGGTGGCGCGCTGCCAGCAGTTCAACCGGCGCACGCTCGACACGTTCCAGGCCAAGGTGTACACGTACTACGCGACGATCCACGAGCAGTTCGCGCACGACCTGCCGGCGATCCGCAACACGCTGCTGGCTGCGCACCGCACGGCGTGCCTGCGCTACGACGAGGTGGGTCAGGCGACGCTCGTGAACCTCATCCTGCGCAACTACCTGGCCGAGAACCTGTACGAGCAGGCGTACAAGTTCATGAGCAAGACGGCGTTCCCCGAGAACGTGTCCAACAACCAGTTCGTGCGCTACCTCTACTACGTGGGCAAGATCCAGGCCGTGCAGCTCGAGTACACGGAGGCGTACACGAAGCTGTCGCAGTCGATCCGCAAGGCGCCGCAGAACACGGCCTTCGGCTTCCGCCGCACGGTGCACAAGCTCTCGATCATCGTGCAGCTGCTCATGGGCGAGGTCCCCGAGCGCAGCGTCTTCAACCAGGACGAGCTGCGCACTGCGCTCGCGCCGTACCTGCAGCTGACCAACGTACGTGCTCCATCACTGGATGGATGCAGAGGGAGGGGATGCGGTCTAACGCTGATGCCTGTGGGGTGGGTCGTGCTGGCCAGGCCGTGCGCGTGGGCAACCTCGAGGAGTTCAACGCGGTGCTGACGCAGCACGCGCCGACGTTCAAGGCCGACCACACGTACACGCTCATCCTCCGGTGCGTCCCTGGTTCGCTGGCAGCCGTGTACGCGTCCCGGTGACTGACCGACCGACCGCTCGTGCTGCAGCCTGCGCCACAACGTGATCAAGACGGGTCTGCGCAAGATCAGCACGTCGTACTCGCGCATCCAGTTCGCCGACATCGCCGCCAAGCTGGCGCTCGAGGACGCGTCGACCGCCGAGTTCGTGTGCGCCAAGGCCATCCGCGACGGCGTGATCGACGGCGTGATCGACCACCAGAACGGGTGGCTGCAGCTCAAGGAGACGGTCAACGTGTACACGACCAACGACCCGCAGGTCGCCTTCCAGCGACGCATCACCTTCTGCCTGGACGTGCACAACGAGGCCGTCAAGGTCCGCTCGCTTGGTCGCTCGCTGGGGTTCGCGCTCGAGTCGGTTGCTGACGCCTCCTCGGGTGCTATCGACAGGCAATGCGCTACCCGCCGGACGCATACAAGAAGGACCTGGAGAGCGCCGAGGAGCGGCTGGAGCGCGAGAAGCAGGAGGAGGAGCTCGCCAAGGAGATCGAGGACGAGATGGATGACGGCCTCTAGAGCCGGCGCCTCCGCCTCCGCCTCCGCTCCTCCTTCCTTCGCCAAGCCTGCTAGTCTGCTGCATTCGATGGAGAGAACTCGATGAATGACAGGGCGACGACGCCTCTCGAGAGGCATTCAAGGCGCGGGAAGCTCGAGGAGCAGCGTTTTCTTACACTTGGATTGATTTTCTCGCGCGGGCGGGCTGCTATTACAGCCCACCGACCCCAACTTGCCCTCGGAGGCAGCAAGCAGCTTGATGGCCCGGCTTGAGGCTGATCCGAGCGCCCGCTACTTCTTCTGCGCGTACAGCGGGACAGTGTAGCGGCCCGAGTGGTAGGTGGACTCTCCGGGCACCCAGCCGGGCACGTCCTTCATGATCTTGGCCTCCTCCTCGTGCAGCTTGTCCTGCTGCGCGAGGAAGTCGACGTCGGCCTCGGCCTGCAGGAAGGGCAGCAGCGCGATCCGCCGCTCGCGCTCCTCGCGCGCGACCTCGCGGTGGTGCTGGTTGTGCTGGCCGACGAGGTAGAAGCCGAAGGAGGACACGGCGAAGGTGCCGAGGAAGAGGAACCAGCCGGGCGGCCCGCGCGTGGCCGGCACGTTGCGCCGGAACTTGACGGGGCGGAAGCCGCCCGGCGGCGGCATCTCCTGGCTCGGCGGCGCGTAGTTGGGCGTCGCCATCTCGGTCGTCTGCTGGGCGGGCGCGCGGCGGGCGGGGGAGGGAGGAGGGAGGGCGGCGGCCGGCGGCTGGGGCTTCCGCTTCCGCTTGCTGCTTCTGGTGGTCTCGCCTGGAAGAGGGGGCCGCCGCTCAATGTGGGCCGATCACCTGCGAGATATAATACCCTCGCACAAGAGGGGGAGGTAGCAAGACGAAGGGACCTGCGGGAAACAGTATTCGCATTTTAGAGGGAACGACTGGTCGCCACGAGGACCCTCGCGCGACCTTCGCGCAACCTCCCGCGATTCCCAGTGAGCCGCGCCAACCAAGACAGCAGGAAGCAGGCGAAGAAGACGGACGCCCCGCTGCTCCAGGTCTCTGCGCCGCCAGGTCTCCAGGCGTCCAGGCGCCCGCTGCCGCAGGTCTCCGGTCGAGCCAGGCCTCCGCGCGCGCCAGCGCTCCATATCTCCGGTCTCCCGGCCGCGCCAGGCCGCCGGGAGCCGCCATGGCGTCCGTCTGCCCGACGTGCGCGTGCACGGAGATCGACATTGTGGACGTGAGCGGTGAGGCCGTGTGCGTGAGCTGCGGCACGATCCTCGAGGAGAACAACATCGTGTCGTCCATCGAGTTCCAGGAGTCGAGCGGCGGCGCGCACTCGGTTGTGGGCCAGTTCGTGAGCGCGTCCGCCTCCAAGTCGTACGGCAACGTGGGGACGAGCGGCCGCAACTACGGCATCGAGTCGCGTGCCAACACGCTGGCCAGCGGCAAGAAGAAGATCCGCCAGATCGCGGGCATGCTGCGCCTCGGCGACCACTACGTCGACTCGGCCTTCCGCCTCTTCGCGCTCGCGCTGCAGCGCAACTTCACGCACGGCCGCAAGGCGCAGACGGTCATCGCCGCCTGCCTCTACATCGTCTGCCGCCGCGAGCGCTCGCCACACCTGCTCATCGACTTCTCGGACAAGCTCCAGATCAACGTCTACGTGCTCGGCGGCGTCTTCCTCAAGTTCTGCAAGCTGCTGCAGATCCACCTGCCGCTCATCGACCCGTCGCTATACATCCACCGCTTCGCCTCGCAGCTCAACCTGGCCGACAAGACGCACAGCATCGCCACCACGGCGCTGCGCCTCGTCGCCACCATGAAGCGCGACTGGATCGAGACGGGCCGCCGGCCCTCGGGCATCTGCGGCGCCGCGCTGCTCATCGCCGCGCGCTCCCAGTCGGTCATGTGCAGCCTGCACGACGTCATGGACGTCGTTAACATTGGCGAGCGCACGCTCAAGCAGCGCCTGTACGAGTTCTCGCTCACGCCCACGGCGCAGCTCACGTACGACCAGGTCGGTAAGCTCGAGATGTCGCGCGTCGAGTGCGACCCGCCCAGCTTCCAGCGCCACCGCGAGCAGGAGGTCATGGAGATGCTGCTGCTCGAGTCGGAGCACCTGCCGCTCGAGAATGGCGGGAGGCGGAAGGCGATCACGCAGCGGAGGGCTGGGAGCGACGACGAGGAGGAGGTGATCGACAGGGAACCGAGGAGCCTACAGCTCATGAAGGACGAGGAGATGTCGCGGTTCCTCACTGGCGACACGAACTACAAGAAGCGCCACGCCGCCACGCTCCTGAACGGCGCGGGCAGTGCGAAAGGCACGAACGAAGACGGGATCGCGGACGTGGATGGAGAAGACGATGACGACGACGACATCGACTACGGGTTCGACAACCCCAACCAGCAGATCGTGAACCGCGCCAGTCGGCTCGCCGCCCAGGAAGTGTTGATGCGCGTGCGGCGCAAGTCAGCGCGGTACATCATGCGCAAGCGGGAAGAAGCGGACTTTTACAAGACTATCGAGCGCGACCTCACGCTCGCATTAGAGGAGGAAGAATCAGTCTCCAGTGCGTCTCGAGCGTCGAAGCAACCGGCCGCAACAGACGATGTGCGGTCAAGTCGCCGGAGGTCACAGGATATCGACGCGGAAGACAAAGCGACTCCTTCGAAGCGCCGAAGGCCTTCCAGCGCTGGCAGTGTGCACGAGTTCGAGGAAGACGCTGAAGACGACGACGGTGGCGATACCGAAGGAGCTCGAAGCCACAGCGCTCCGATCGATGCGGACGGCGAGGCGGAGAACGAGGCGGAGGACACGTTCTCCGACCTGGACGACGACGAGATCAGCTCGCTGCTGCTAACGCGCGAGGAAGCGGACAAGAAGAAGCTGCTATGGGAGAAGATGAACAAGGACTACATCCAGGAGCAGGTGAGGCACCAGCAGGCGATGCACGCTTGCAACCAGTAACTGACCTGTGCGTTGCTCGATGATCATGCATTGCAGGAGGAGAAGCGGTTAATGGGCCTCTCGGCGCCGGACGTGCCCAAGAAGAAGCGGAGGAAGAAGGTGCCCGACGTGAACGCGCCGCCCCCGGACACCGCCCAGCACGCCATTTATGTGAGTTCTCCGTCGGGTGCTGCCCTCTCCATCCTGCTGGTCGCCGGTGGTCTGACGGTGAGCGCTGCGTGCGCTTGGTGTGCAGAAATTAAAGAGTCGGCGGATCAACTACGAAGTGATCGACGAGCTGTTCGGCGAAGCCGCGAGCAACGGGTTCTAACGCGCCTCCCGCTCGGCAGTGCCGCTGGTGGTGGCGGCGGCCTGCTCTGCAGCCATGCGGGAGGCTCGAAGGTGCTGTCGCTGGCGGAGCAAGCGCAGCGCAAGTCAAGGCAAGCTGGTAACACGAACACTTCGACGGCATTGAGAGAGCGGCTCGGCATCGTGTTGGCATCGACCGAAGGCCGCTCGCTGGCACTATCACTGGCTCACACACACCTACGCACACCTAAAGTTTATAGATACTGCCCTCGGGCCTTGGGCCTCGCGCCGCTTGGTCCTCACGCCAGCAGGCGCTCCAGGTCATCCAGCGGCATCTGCGCCACGTGGCTCAGCTCGGCGACGCCGTACTTGTTGCTCACGGCCAGCAGCTCGTTGTTGGGCGTGCGCTGCTGGGCGTCCACCGACCGCCAGAGCGCGAGCGCGCACGGCACGAGAGCCTCGAGCGAGTAGCCCGTGAGCTCCTGCCTCCGGAAGTTCCAGACGAGCGACGGCGGCTGGTTCTCGGCCAGGCAGTAGGCGGCCAGCAGACTCGCGGCCGCGATCTCGGACGCCGCGTGGGCCGCCGTGAAGGCGAAGTCCACGAGCGACGACTCGGCCAGGAAGGCCGCCAGGTGGGCCACGAGCTGGTCCTCGCCCGCCTCGAGCGTGTGCACGAAGTAGTCGAGGAAGCTGCTGATGGTCGGGCCCGCCAGCTCGAAGCGGAATGTGTTGAGCAGGCTCCGCTCGCACTCGATGAGGTCCTCGCGCGAGTACGAGCGCTCGCAGATGTAGAGCAGGTCGTCCATATCGCACGGGTAGATCTCCTCGAACTTGGACGCCACCAGCAGCGCGGCGACGCCGACGAGCTGCAGCCGTTGCGAGCGCACGGGCACGCACGACAGGTACCGGTCAATGTAGTTGACCGTGAGGAAGAGCGTCTGCGGCTCGAGCTCGAACCGCTGGTGCACCTCGACGAGCCAGTCGACGAGCACGGCGCGCATCTTGGGCCGCACCGACGGCTGCACGGCGAAGTAGTCGCTCGTCACGTGGTAGCGGGCCTCGCGGGCGCGCAGGTTGCTGTAGATCTCGCACGCGTACTCGTCCGTGACGCCCGGGCAGTACGGCGCCGAGCCGTCCGACTCGACGGTCGACGAGCAGCAGGGCGAGGGCGTCGAGCCGCACGACGACGCGCACGACGGCGTCGTCAGCTGGCCGAACATATCTTGACCGCACGCGAGCCCGGCCTCGCGCGCTTGGCACGGCGCTGGACTCGTCTCGGGCTCGAGCAGCGGCCCCTTGGGCGTCGGAGGACCCTCGAACGCCTCCACCTTGACGGCGTCGATGCCGACGCGCTCGTGGATCTCGACCACCTGCGGCTCGCTCGGGGACAGCTTGAGCTCGTCCACTAGCCGGGCCACCTCTTCCTCCTGCGCCTGCTCAATGGGCTTGAACGCCACTTGCACCCTGCACGCGACGCCGTTCGTGACGTTCTCCTGCTCTTCCTCTTCCTCGTCCTCGTCCTCCTCGCCGAACGTCGAGTAGCCGCTGAAAGGGTCGCTGTCACGCAGGAGCCCCATCTCGTCGTCGTCCTCGGGCTCCGTCTCCACCAGCTCCTCCGGGCTGCCGAGCGCCTTGGACGCGGCCTTGGGCCCGGTCTTGGTCGCCTCGCCGGGCGTCTGCAGCGCGGCCGGCGCGAAGGACACGACGGCGGCCGCCGCCTCGGCGCACGCGCGCTCGACCGGGTCGTCCACGAGCGACAGCGACAGCGACGACCGCCGGCGCAGCAGCTCCTGGAACTCGTCGTCCTCGTCCAGCGTGCTGTACCCGCCGGTGGACCCGAAGGACCCGACCGAGTCGGCGAACCGCTCGGCCTCGGCGTCCGCCAGCAGCGACTCGCGCATCATGGCCGCGTCCTCGGCGCTGCCCTGGACCCAGACCTTGGGCTTGTGGACGCCGCCGGCCGAGCGCGTCGGCTTGTTGCTGCCGCTCCGTCCTCGCCGGCCGCGGCTGCGGCTGCGACTGCGGCCGCGCGTCTTCTTCTTGCCCCTGCGCGCCTTGCCCGCGGTCTTGTCCCCCGCGGGCGACGCGTCTCCGTCTCCTCCATCTCCTCGCCCGCCGCCGCGCAGCAGCAGCCAGCGCGACTGCACCAGCGCCGCGAACTCGGTGAACACCATGGCCGAATTGCAAGTGCCGCCGTCTGCCTTGGTCGGTCTCGATCAGCCCGAGAATCCACTCGGCGCTATGCTGCCACGCTTGGGAACTGTATGCGGCCACTCGCCTCGCTTCTCTCCTTCGGCGCGGCTTCCATCGCGCGGCGCTGCTCCGCGGGGTGATGGCGGGCGGGAAGGAAGGAAGGAAGCCATGCAGGAAGAGGGCAGAGTTGACTTGAGAAAAAAAAAAGTGACGCGAGAGTTGGCTTTTGTATGCCGAGTGGGTGCTGATTCGATCCAAACTTGCGGAAAAAAAGTATCTTGTGTTCAGACTGAAGCATACTGGGGGCGAGTCAGAAGGATTGCCAACACTGACGATCTCAGAGCCGGCAAACGAGCCAGCCTCGCTCAGATTCGCTGTTACACTGTTCTTACATTTCATCCATGATTCGTGTGCAACAAAGTGCGATATTCTCGTGTCTGTTTCTTATTTCCTTCTTATCTTTCGATCGCAATGCTGCAAATTTGCGCACCGACATTATCGCTCTACACTGTATGGTTTCAAATCTCTTCATACCCTATCGAGTGGAATTGAATATTTGCGAGGTTTCAGCCCGTAACATACGATACCCCATAACAGTCGATCCATTCGATGCATCCAAGCAACCAGGATGCGCTTCGCTTCAAGGGAGCGGCACCGAGATGCGTCTGCGCACGCTTCGCGGAAGCCGCGCGCACCGCCGCCCGGTCTCTCAGCCAGATGATCCCCTGGGGATGGCCGCTCTGCTCGCATCATGCGTCTTGTTTGAGCCCGACGACTTCGGCAAGGCAAGGGGCACTCGGCGCGGTCCAGCGAGGAGGATCGGGAGCATCGCGTGGATCCGGAAGGCGTCGCGTGAATGGACGCGAGCGCTGAGCTCCCGCCTGTGCCTCAGGCGCGGACTCGAGGTGCTCGCACGCGGCGTCGGAACAGTGCGAAAACGTGTCCAGCGAGCCCGGCGAACACGAGCAGGGCAGCGTGTCCACACGCGGTGGGAGGCTCGCGGGATGGACCTCCGCGGCTGAACGCGGGGCGAAGGTTCCGCCTCGTCCTGATTCTCAATCCGATGCCGATGCCTTTGGATGGGAAGAGCTCGGACATCGGACGGCCGTTGGCAATGCCAACTGGCTCACGGTCTCTTTACGAAGAGTATCTTTGAGGCGCGAGGATCGATCGATCAGCGAGGCATTGCGCGCATGGGCTGCGTCCAATAGGTCTAACAATAGACGCCACGCCACGAAGAATGTGCCTCCTTGATCAAGTCTGGAGTGGTGGCGATGGACGGCGACACCTCCGCTGGGGACGCGGTGCTGCCGGCCGACACAGCGGCGCGGCTGCTTCGCGTCTTCTGCTTCCTGCGGCAGCACGAGCGCAAGGCCAAGGCCGCGCGCAAGCTGGCCGAGTTGCAAGCCTGGAGCCGCGCGCAGAGCGAGCAACCCGCGTCACCGTCAGCCGGGGACGAGGCCGAGCGCGAGCATTCCGCCTTGGCGGACGAGCTGGAGCTGATGCGCTCGGGCGTCACGGCCGCAGAGGTCAAGCCGGCCGACGAGCCTAAGGAGCCCAGGCAAGTGGACGCCAAGACGCTGCACCGCGAGCTGCGGGAGCTGCAGAAGGGCATCCTGAGCAGCAGCGACACGGCCGGCAGCATCACGGCGGGCGACCTTGCGTCCGCTCTGCGCGCCATGAACAGGCCGACGCCCAAGGTGCGCGCGGTCCCTTGGGCCCAGCCCTGCATCCACGCACGTGCTCACCGTCATGGCCACCGTCGTGCTTGCCACTTGGACGCAGGCCGAGGTGCAGTGGATGATCTGGGAGGCGGACGACGACCTGGACGGCGCGCTCTCGTGGGCCGAGTTCCGCGCCGCGTACGTCCGGGCGGCGCGCGACCGCCTCGCGCTGGAGCCCAACCAGCTCTACCAGCTCGTGCTTTTCCTGCTCTGCGACGCCGACGGCAGCCAGTCCGTCTCAGGTACAGCAAGGCGACCCATCGCATCGCACCCCTCGCCTGCATGCTGCGCTAACGATCGCCTCGGCCTCGACGCTTGCGCTCGCAGCGCTGGAGCTGACCACGGAGCTGCGGCGACTCACGGGGCGCGACCAGCTAGCCGAGCGCCTCATGGTCGCGCTCGGCACTGACGCGGAGGACCAGGCGCTGCGCTGCTTCTCGCTCGCCGACTTCCTGCGCGTGACACTCGCCGACCTGCCCGCGAGCTTCCCGCTGCACTAGGACACGGACAGGATCCGTATATTAGAGTGATGGTGAGTGGCATTTACGGCCATTCGATCCGGCTCTAGAACCGTCCCATGATATTATATACAAGAGGTCATGAGTGTGTTCATTTGAATCCAACGACGGTATTCACAAACATCATTTGAAAAGACGGATTCTATTATAAAGTATAAGGACCTTGCGTCGTGGTGGGTGATTCGCTGGCAAACAACCACCAGCAAGCAGGAACAAGTGAACAAGCGGAAGCGGTCGGGTCAGCGCTTCCTGCAGGCGAGCGCTTACGACGAGCACGGCGAGCAGAGCAGCGTCGAGGCGCTACAGCAGAGCAGCAGCATGTCGGGACCGCTGGGGCGCATCATCGCGCAGGTGGTGGTCATGGGCGCGGGCATCGTGAGCCGCGCGTTCGTGCAGGCGTACCAGCAGGCGGTGCACAACGCCAAGTCGGGCAACGCGGGCGCGGCCATGGCGGCCAAGACGGCGGTGCGCAAGAACGCCATGTCCAAGCAGCAGGCGCTCGAGATCCTCAACTTCCCCTCGGGCACCAAACCCAGCGGCGCCGAGATCGAGAAGCAGTTCACGAGGTACTTCGAGGCCAACGACCCGGCCAAGGGCGGCTCCTTCTACCTGCAGTCCAAGATCTTCCGCGCCAAGGAGGCGCTCGAGACGGAAGAAGACGGCGCAGACACCGCCGCCGCCGCGGACGACAAGCCCAAGGAGTGAGCGGCCGGCCACGCAGGCTGCAGCAGCTGACGGGGAGGCTCGCGGTGATAAAATGCATATAAAAGACGTGTAACCCCCCTCGAGTCCCAAGCCGTTCCGTCGCTGCTCATGACTGAAACCACAGCGGTGCACAGGTAGATGGAGCGGCTCCAGCGACGACCACCACGCGCATTGCCCGGCAGCAGTCGCCACCGCCTTGCAGCGCGGCATGCGAGCGCCATGACGGCCGTCACCAGCGTTTGGTTGGCTGGCTCGCCCATCGCGCATTCTCGCGCTCTTATACCGTTCTGATTGGCCAGAATAGGTCTTTACCCTCTGTTGATTGGCTGAAAATCCAACCAACGCGATTATTGCCCGTGACAGCTCGGATTGTCGGCCACAAGCTCACGCGATCGACGCACGCGATTGACCGACCGACCGCCTTGCCCGGAGCGATGCGCAGCCCGCTGGTCACTTGCAAGATGGCGGCGGCGGGCGCCCGGCGGTTCGGCAGTGGCGCGCGGCGGATGCAGTTCGAGGAGCTGACGGCGGGCGCGGACGGGTCGCAGCTTGAGTTCATGAAGGAGCGCATCATCCAGGTGGACACGCGCGACCAGGTGGTCGGCCCGATCAGCAAGAAGGACGGTGCGTGGCGCCTGGAGGGCATGCTGCGCGCCACGGCGGGCTCAATCTGATGTGGTTGTGACTGCCGTGGGGATTGCAGCGCACCTGCACGACGGCGTGCTGCATCGCGCGTTCAGCGCGTTCGTGTTCAACGGCAACAACGAGTTGCTGGTGCAGAAGCGCGCAGCCGAGAAGATCACTTTCCCGGGCCTGTGGGCCAATACGTGCTGCAGGTAGGGGGCCGGCGCGGGCTGCTACCGTTCGCAGTCAGTTGTGTCTGACTGACGGGAGTGACGACCGACTGCGCAGCCACCCGCTGTTCACCAAGGAGGAGATGGAGGACGGCGACGGCGTCAAGCGCGCGGCCATCCGCAAGCTCGAGCACGAGCTGGGCATCCCCGACACGTCCTTCCGCGTGGCCGACATGCGCTACCTGACCACTATCCTGTACAAGGTGGGCACCTCGCTTGATGGCGCTGCAATGTCCCAATGGCGAGGGAGGGCTCACGGCGATGCTGTGCTGTCCATGAATGCAGGCGGCGTCGGATGCCAACTGGACCGAGTACGAGATGGACCACATCCTGCTCGCCCGCGGAGACGTGGACCTGGCGGTGAACCCAAACGAGGTCGCGGCCGTGGAGTTCATCACCAAGGACGACCTCGCGGCTTTCATCGCGGACAACAGCCGCGCCATCACGCCGTGGTTCCGCCTGATAGCCGAGCACTTGCTGCCGATTTGGTGGGAGAACCTGGACGACCTGCTCGCCGCGCCGACGGACCCGGAGCGCACGATCCACGACTACCGCTGAGAACCTCGCGTGATCGTGCCATAGTCTCCTTAGAGCCAACCGGAAGGCACGACAGACCAGGGAGTAAACAAGGACATGCACCTGGTATTTGTGGTCATGCACACCTCCACCTCTCTCACTGCAACGTCTGAGCACCAACCATCCGAGCACCGCGAGGGTTTCACGTCACGCTCAAGTGTCGAAGCGGCTGCTGGGCAGCAGGCTCGACAGGCTGCCGGTGACGCTGCTGAAGTAGGAGCCGATGGAGTACTTCTTGAACTGGGACATCCGCAGGCCGGCGCTGCTCAGATACTCGCCATTGCGGTCCGTGCCTGTCCAGCCGACGTAGAGAGTGATATCGCACACGGACGCGTTCTCGCCGCTGCACGACGCCGAGCTCGTGTAGCACGTGTTGCCGTCCTCGAGCTGCGACGCCGTCGAGTTGGACGCGTACTTGTACAGGTTGGACTCGCACGTGTCCGAGTCGCAGAAGTAGCAGCCGTCGTCCCAGGACACGCCCTGCACCTGCTCGAGCACGACGATCAAGCGGCCCAGCAACGCGCGGGTGAGCACGTGAGCGGACGCGCTCGGCAGTAACCGCAGCCGACAGAGACGGACGTACGACTCCCTTCTTGACCGACACGATGGCCGTCAGGTACGGGTACAGCCGGCCGGTGGACGACGCGTACATCTTGTAGCTCGTGCGGTAGTCCAGGCTCGACACGGTCAGGAAGGCGCCGTCCGGGTTGGCGCCGATCCGCGTGTCGTTCCAGGCTGCAGGGGTCATTCGGCTCTCGTTAGTTCAACACCTCAAGGCTATACTCCATCCACCTCAACTCCACGCACAGTCGGTGACGCGCAGCACGGTGAACTTGTCGGCCACGGGCATGAACACGGTGCGGTAGACGTCGTTGACGTTGACGCACACGTAGGTGGCCGAGCCCTTGGTGACCTTGGGCACGACCGCGAAGGGCGAGCACAGGCTTGTCGTGTTGGTCTGCGCGCCGTCCGCCGGCGCGAGCGCGAGCGCCAGCAGCAGCGCGACCGCCGCGGTCCACACCTTGGCGAGCGCCATCATCTCCCCCGCCGTCTGATTCGGGAACTCCCTCCGTCGCTTGGCACCGCCGTCGCCGTCGCCCTTCGCCATGCACTCCCATCCGCCGCCGGGCTATTCTTGGACCGGAAGCGTAACCCCATGGGAGGGAAACCAACACATTCCAAGGGGGCGTAACGGACGCGGAAGGGAAGGCACTTCAACTTGGTATGCTATACGTATACCATCCCGATGGAGAAGGCGGCGGGGTCGCCAAGTGACGCACTTGAATGCCGGGTTGGCCATATTTTCACCACATTGGCGACGCTGAGGACGAAGGCGCTTGAAGTCAAAATGCCTGGAATCCATGGCGGAGGTGCGCGGGCGGCTTGCAGGCACTTGTCTCGCGGGAAGCGCCACGGCGGTTCTTCGTGCGTGGCCGTATACTATACACGGATGGGCGGTTTTTTCACCCAACAAACAGCGAAGTGCTGACGTCCTGCGCGTCACAGCGTCGAGCGAGCACGGACCGCCGATCTTTTTCTGCTATCGTTACTTTTGACGATGAAAGACACATTGCACATTGCAGATTGATCGCCCATGCTCCTGCCGGTCGCCGGTCTGCATTCGGCGGCGCTAGACATGCGGAGCACCAAGCACCAAGTGTCAGCGCTCCAAGCAAAGCGAACTTGTAAACGCACCACCGTCGAACGCAACGCAGACACGAAGCGGACAACTAACCTCTTGCTGTAAGCGATCTGATAATCGATGTGGATAGAACCGCAGCGTTGTTTCGGTGGTGGACTCCTTGCGCGCATTGTGCGTCGCATACGATAGACAGCGACAGAACACGGCGCGGCTTGGAGCGGTGAGCAGGGCCACGACGACGCGTTTGTCTCTGCAAGGCGCGCTCGAATCCACGTTGCATTGTCTCCGCCGCACTCACCAGCAAGCTACACCGCCTTCGATCCGACTCGCTTTACCGAAACACCGTCACCGCATCCGCGGCTAGGACACCAGACTTTGGCTCGGCACTCCCGTGCTCGTAATCCAGCAGGAACCCCGAGCGCCATGGTGACGCTCCTTGCCGCCCCAAGATTACTCCGGCATCTGTCCTCGGATTGGCCAGTATTTGAAGTAACGCTAACAACCGGAAAAGGGCTACTTCTTGATCCTGTATGAAATCGTTTAAAACAAATGTCGCGCGAAGGTTGCACCTGGTCGGCTCACCTTCACGCGACATTTCCCGCCCCCCGCCCTCACGGCCCCGGGCGGCTCTGGACCGCACAAGTCGAGGTCTCATTCGCCATCCACCCGTCGAGTGCCGAAGCAGCCCTCCCGCCCCTCCTCCTCCCCTCTTGTCCAGTATGAGCGCCTTCTTCCCCGTCGTGTCGGCCCTGAACCCGGCCATGCCGGCGGCCAAGCCGTCGTCGGCGTCGGTGCTGCGCCCGTCGGCGCTCGCCACGTCGGCCGCCAAGTGGGACGCGCGCCTCTCGCACACGCCCATCCACGACAACGCGTACTACGGCAAGTGCATGCTCGGCGGCGTGCTCTCGTGCGGCCTGACGCACACGGCCATCACGCCCCTGGACGTGGTCAAGTGCAACATGCAGGTGAACCCGGGCAAGTTCACGGGCCTGGTCCCCGGCATCAAGACGGTCGCCGCGGAGGAGGGCGCCGGCGCGCTCTTCAAGGGCTGGGCCCCGACGGCGATCGGCTACTCGGCGCAGGGCTTCTGCAAGTTCGGCTTCTACGAGTACTTCAAGGACCTCTACAGCACGATGGCTGGCGAGGAGAACGCCTACAAGTACCGCGGCGCCATCTACCTTGCCGGCTCGGCCTCGGCCGAGTTCATCGCCGACGTGGCCCTGTGCCCGATGGAGATGGTCAAGGTGAAGGTGCAGACCTCGCCCGCCGGCACGTTCCCGGTGGAGTTCGGCGCCGCCGTTGCGGCGATGCGCGCCAACTCGGCGGAGACGCGCTTCCCGTTCGGCTCGGTGGTGCCCCTGTGGTCGCGCCAGATCCCGTACACGATGGCCAAGTTCTTCTTCTTCGAGAAGGTCGTGGAGGCCTTCTACTCGTACGTGTTCACGGCCCCCAAGGAGACGTACCCCAAGACGACGCAGCTCGGCGTCACCTTCGCCTCGGGCTACCTCGCCGGTGTGATCTGCGCCATCGTGTCGCACCCGGCCGACTCGGTCGTGTCCCTCATGGGCAAGGCCGAGAACAAGGGCAAGGGCTTCGGCCAGATTGCCAGCGAGACGGGCCTCGTGAACCTCGCCACCAAGGGTCTGCCCACGCGTATCCTCATGATCGGTACGCTCACGGGTCTGCAGTGGTGGATCTACGACTCGTTCAAGTCGGCGCTCGGCATGGGCACGACCGGCGGTGCCGCCAAGAAGCACTAAGTGGGTGGCGATCTCCAGGCCATGACGGCAGTGCGGCGCTGGTCTGTTCGGACGGATGGGACGCGGTGGAGCAGGAGGCGTCGCTCGCTTCGAGGCTTGCCGCCCTAGGAAGTGGCTGTCTCCCTGCCCTGGCTGCTCGCTGCTCCCTCCCCTGAAGGCGGCGGCGCGCGGCGTGATGAGAATAGATGCTTCTAACTTGGTTTCCTCCCAATGAACCAACAACAACAACAACAGCAGCATCCTGTAGTTTGTGAGTCCATCAGCATGTTGCTTGCCACGTTGGCTGTGATGCTGGACGAGAGTCACACGCACTGGCACAGTGTTTGGGAGCTCTGGACGTGGCGTGATCAGCGTTGCCTGCCATGTGTGAGCAGGAGCGACGTGTGTATGTGTGTCTTTCACGTGACCTGCGAGCCCAAGGACAGCAACGCACGTGCACGAACTCCATTCGGTTTACTGCTTCTCTTCCGTCTTCTCTACGAGAAGAAGAGCGTGTGCAGGGCCATGGCGACGAGCGCGCCGGCCACGTAGGGGCTCTTGCGCTCGCCGATGCGCGAGGCCTTCCAGCAGAGCCCGCCCAGGCCCTCGTGCTTGCCCGGCAGCTGCCCGCGGTCGAAGATGGTTGGGAACTTCATGCGCACGTACGTGCAGGTGCAGATGAAGAGCAGGAGCACCGTGAGCAGCCCCTGGAGGCTGAACAGCGCCGACTGGTCCACACACCGCGGCGCACAGTTCGAGCGTCAGTACAGCAAAGCGCACGGGCGCCAGCAGGCGGCCGCAGACCCGCACCACCGCGCGCGTTATCAGGCACGAGACGCACCATTTTGGCTCGGAGCTTGACGTGTCCGCCAGAGGGAAGGCGAAGGCGTGGATCCCGCACTTACCGCTGACGCCGAAAGTATAAGTCCGCGGCGGGACCACCAAAAGCGGGTCCTTTTGTCGCGGAGGGATGACCTTCTGTGCTACAGTAATCTCTTGCAGGTGTGAAGAGGGGACGGCTGACATCTATGAGTCAAAATTACGCGGTGGAAGGTTGTTCACTTTAGGCGGGTCCCAATCAAACGAAAAAAGATTCTATACATACTATTGAGAAGAGACGCAAGACAACAATCAATAAATGAGGGCAAGTACTGAGTTTTCAAAACGGTTCCTTTTGCAAATATTCGAGCAAAACACGGTGTGATAACTTCATTTCGGGCTTCTCGAAATTTGTAGTTTGGGTCGTCGCACCTAACAAATCGGTGGTAAAACCTTAGGGTTTTTCATAAAACCTCACGCTGCGTGTTTTTTGCGTCCATGACCCCCCAAACTGGGGTTTGGAGGGTGCGGCCGTGCGGTGGGGAGCTCCGAGCCGCTCGATCAAGGGGGGGGAGGTCGGTCGGTCACTCACTCAGACAGAGCCCGACATCGACAGGCAGAGCAAGAAAGAGTGGTGGCGACGATGAACCGCGTGCCGACGTTCGTGCAGCGCGCCGCCAAGGTGCGTCTCTCTCTCTCTCGGTGTCTGTCCGTGGTAGTTAGTGGTGGTGTGGGCGTGGAGGTGGTCGTGGCGGCGGTGGGCGTCTCGACCGGGCGACTGGTTCAGATTCCGCCGCCTGCCTGCACCACCAAAACGCGTCCGCCCCACGAGTATAGTTGGTATACCGGGCTCGGTCGCTCACTCTGCTGCCTGCTGCTGCGTGCTGCGACTGCGACTGTGATGGCACACAGGTCGGCGCCGGCGCTCTGCTGGGCGGGTCCGTGCTGACGGGCGTGACGGCCTTCAGCGGTGACCAGATCGAGGCGCTGCCGTACGGCTTCGACCACAAGGGCCCGCTGTCGTCGTTCGACTACGCGAGCGTGCGCCGCGGGTACCAGGTGTACAAGGAGGTGTGCTCGACGTGCCACAGCCTGGAGCGCATCAGCTTCCGCAACCTGGTGGGCGTGACCCACACGGAGGAGCAGCTGAAGGCCCTGGCCGCCGAGATCGACGTCGTGGACGGCCCCAACGACGAGGGCGAGATGTTCGAGCGCCCCGGCAAGCTGTCGGACCCGCTGCCCAAGCCGTACGCCAACGACGAGGCTGCCGCCGCCGCCAACAACGGCGCCATCCCGCCGGATCTCTCGCTGATCGTTAAGGGCCGCCCCGGCGGCGCGGACTACCTGTTCGCGCTGCTCACGGGCTACGTGGACCCGCCTGAGGGCAAGGAGCTGCTGCCGGGCCTCTACTACAACCCGTACTTCGGCGGCGGCGCCATTGCCATGGAGCGCCAGCTGAACGACGGGCAGCTCGAGTACGAGGACGGCACGCCCGCGACGACGGCGCAGATGGCCAAGGACGTCTCGGTCTTCCTCGCGTGGGCCTCGGAGCCGGAGCACGACGAGCGGAAGAAGCTGGGCATGCAGTCGGCCATCGCGCTGACGGCCATGGTGCTGCTCACGGGCTACTACAAGCGCGTCAAGTGGGCGCCGCTCAAGACCCGTAAGATCACGTACACCAAGTAAACAAGGGAGGCAGCCAGCCCACCCGACCCGACGCTCCTCCGCCCGGGCTCTCCTCGCTCAACGCTCCGTGTAGAAGGCGCGTGCCTGTGATGATTAGGCGGGAGACGATCGCAGTGGCCGTCGCCTGCGGGGAGGCGCTGGAGGACGCACGCACGGGGCGGCGGCGGAGACAATTGAACAGGAGAGGAGGAGGACACGGCAACAGAACAGAAAGAGGCACGCGGTTGACATTTTTCTCTCGGTCTTTCGCCTGCTTGCCTTGCTGTTGGACGGTTGTGCGTGCCAAACTGGAGTCTGTAGGAGCACGAACACCTTCGCGGGACGCTTCAAGTGCCGTCACGTGGACCGCCCATGAGACCGTGGACTACGTTTTCCTCTTTTCACCTACGGCTTTCGCGGACTTTTCTCCGCCTTTTGTCACTCCGTTCCTGTGGTGAGGGCCACTTGTGGCACCCCTCGCACCACCAGCTTGACGTCTGTTCGGTGCCTCTAGCAAGGTTTTACTCTCCCTCCTCGAGGTTTTATCTCCTGGAATGGCTGGCCGGCCGACCTGGTTGGTGTCGCTTGGCGCTCCAGCACTCGGCTCCATTGCCTGGCGTCGGACTCTTCCTCCGAGCGCCGCCTCCTCTGCGTCTGCACCGGTCTCCACACACACACAGCCCCTCCGCAGCCATGGCCAAGCCGTCGAGCTCCAAGATCGTGCGCGTCGGCGTGGACGCGCCGCACGTGGTACGTCGCCAGCGCCTCTGGGGGGCGAGCGAGACGGTCTCTCAACTCACTGACATGACATGGCGTTGCCGCCGTGGACGCCTTGCTGCAGCCGGACACGGACAGCGGCAGCAGCTACGACTTCGTGGAGCAGTTCAAGAAGCGCGTCAAAGTCAAGATCCAGAGCCTGAGCGAAGACGAGATCGTGTTCGACCTGCTCGGCGTGGACGCGTCCGTGGCCAACGCGCTGCGCCGCGTGCTGCTGGCCGAGGTGCCCACCATGGCCATCGAGCACGTGTACATCTGGAACAACTCGTCCATCATCCAGGACGAGGTGCTCGCGCACCGCCTCGGGCTTGTGCCGCTCAACGTGGACCCGCGCGAGTTCCAGGCGTTCCCGGACCACGAGGAGGCCGAGGCCACGGACGAGAACACGATCGTCTTCAAGCTCGACGTGACGTGCGTGGCCGACCCGGCGCACCCGAAGGACCCGAGCAAGGCCCAGCACGCGACCGTCTACTCGCGCGACCTCGAGTGGGTGCCGCAGGGCAACCAGGAGGAGCGCTTCGGGTCGATCCGGCCCGTGTCGGAGGACATTCTGATCGCCAAGCTGCGTCCCGGGCAGAGTATCGCGCTCGAGGCGCACTGCCGCAAGGGCGTGGGCAAGGACCACGCCAAGTTCTCGCCCGTGGCGACGGCCTCGTACCGCCTCATGCCTCACCTCGAGTTCAAGCAGCCCGTGACGGGCGACGACGCGCGCAAGCTCAAGGACACGCTGTGCCCCACAGGCGTGTTCGACATCGAGGACCTGGGCGGCGTGCCCACGGCCGTGGTCAAGGACGCGCGCAGCTGCACCATGTGCCGCAACTGCATCCGCGAGCCCGAGTGGAACGACCGGCTGCTGCTCGGCCGCAAGAGCGACCACTTCATCTTTAGCGTCGAGTCGGTCGGCATGATCAAGCCCGAGGAGCTGCTGCCCGAGGCGCTCAACGTGCTCGTGGACAAGTGCAACGTGGCATTAGAGGCGTTCAACCGCGCCGAGGACGAGGACGAGGACATGGACGACGAGGAGGCCGAGGCCGACGAGGAATAGACGCGCCTCCGCACTGCGAGTCGGCCCATTAGAGTTTGGCATTGTCCCCGATCGCGCCGCCGGCCACGAGTCGGGCCCAGGCGATCGATCGACCGATCCACCAGCAAAACGGAATATATATTTTGCACCACCTGTAGCACGCACGCTTCTAGGCCTTCTCATGGATGCGTCAAGCGTATAGCGTGCGGCGCATGAACGACAAGACTCATCGGTCCGACGGGTGTATTGCGTCTGCCTCGTTACCGCCAGCGGCACTGCCGGCCGCTCGGCGCTCGCTGCTATCATCTACTGTAGAGGGGGAGGCGCACGCTTCGTCAACTGGGAGTCGCTCGCGGCCTCGGCTGCGGGTCTGTGGGTCGCCCGGCGTCTAGTTGTCAGGGTTGAGCACGACGGACGCGGCGCGGATGCCGATAAATACGACGGCGATCTTGGCCAGGTCCCAGGCCACCGCCTTGAGCTGCGCGGTCGTGTCCACCTGCGGCTTCTTCTTCTTGAGCATAAACATAGTGGCGGCGGCGGGGAGCGGGCGGGGAGCGGGCGGGCGGCGAGCGAAGCGGAGGCAATCGGGCGGTCCAGCACTTGGCGCTTTGAGGTTCTGGTGCGCCAGCGCCACCCACGACGTGCTTCCTCGGCTGGTAAGGTGCGGTTTCCAAAAGGTTCGCACAAGCGAACTTTAACAGCTTTTACTGTGAGCTGCATATATATTATCACACCTTTTGAGGGTTACAGTAATGCAGCGCAGGACGCGAAATGACATGAGCGAATGCTTAGTGTTTATCGCCTTAACGCTGCCGCTTGTGGGCACAGCGCCTCGTCCTTCTTCAAGCGTTTCTCGACGCGGACGAGAAGCCGCAGCTGGCGCCAGGTCTCGAGAAAACTGGTGGGAATGCGACCACAGAAGCTCAAGGTTGAGGCAGAAATAGATCCATGCCAAGCACCAGCCCGCACGGGCGGTGCTGCAGCAGCACTCACTTACTTTGCATCGTCACCAGAGAGCAACCACTGACGGTCGTCACGCGCCGGTCATGTGGATTTGCCTATCGCAGGCCTTGGCGCGGGCCAAGGCGCTGTGGGGCGTGCTGCACATCGAGCACAAGGGCTTCTACTCGCTCGAGCGACTGCAACTGCTGCGCCGCTTCATATCGCGTTCCAACTCGCTCCACAACTCGCTAGTGGTCGCAGCCATGCCGCTGCCGACACTATCCATCATCCTGCTGTGCGACTGCATCCCGCTGGCGGCTCCGAGTGCTGGCGTCACGGCCAACTACGCCTACTGGGCACGCGCGTGGATCGTTATCGCGGCTTTCACAATGGCGGTGTTCGGCCAGGTATACTACTGCGTCCGCAATTTGCCACCGTTGTGGCCGCACGTGTTGACTATGACGGCGGCTGTCGCGAGCGGTCATGTCGCTATCCACATCGCGCTGTCGATGGTCATCGGCTTCCCGCTCCCGTTCGGCTACCTAGTAATGAACGTGCCGTGGATCTCGTTCATCGGCGCGGCCATGTGGCTTCAACTGGGCAAGCAATGCCGCAGTGACCCATGCGTCCGCTCTGATCTCAAGAAGTATGGCATCGTCATCTACGTGGGCTCAAGCCTCGCGGTCGTCTACCCGCTCTTCTACCATCTCTTCCTGCTGCTTAAGGATGACAAGACTGGACAGTTCCTCTTCACATTCTTCTTGCCAGTCATCAAGTTGCTCGAGAAGTACCTGCTCAACCATTTCTCCAAGTTCATGGAGGACATGCAGCCGACGCTGATCTCATTCAACGTCGAGGTGTTCAACTCGCTGTTCGTGTCCTGCTGTATGCAGAATGCCAACTCGCTGGCGACCAGCGTGGCGCTCATGGTCATGGACTTCCTCGGTGCCATGTATTCGCTCTACTCGCTGCGCAACTTCATGCCACACATCGATGAGCTGAGCGCCAAGATGGGCGTCTCGCGCGACCAGATGCTACACGTGGCGGTCGCCATCATCCGCGCCAACTCGGACGCGATGCAGTGGCGCCGCACGCCAATCAGCATCGTTGGCTTCCCTAGCAAACACGCTATGGCTGGTGAGTTCCGCAAGGTGGACGACTCGAGTGTTACGCCAATGTCGATCTCAGACCATTTGCCAGTTCTCCAGTCCTTCCCACACCAGCGGATTCTGGCAATTCGCCGATGCTTTGATAGGAGCCTCCAGGGCAGTGTTGTGTCTCCGACATCGGAGAACCAGCTCGACCTTCAGGATCCGAACGGACCGGGCTCGCCATCCAAATTGCCGTCGCACAAGCTCAGCGCGGTGGTTCCAGCAGCCGCGGTCACAACAGATACTTGTGGACGATTGGAGTTGGCCAAAGCGATCGAGCGGCTGAGCGTCAAAGAGCGCAAGAAGTTCGTCAAGGAGACGCTCAAGGTGTTGCGCCGCACCGAGTTCCTGCTGCTCGTCGAGTACACCGAGGTGATCGTCCCCATCGTCTACTGTGAGTCTCGCTATGCTTCATTGTCGTTGTAGAACCTGGAGATCACCAAACAACGTGCTTGCTGACCGTAGGCATCTACCTGAACACCATCTACCGACTGCCGAACCGCAAGTACTTCCCGTACATGGTCGAGATGGACGAGGTCACGTTTGTGGCCACTGTCAGCAACATTGGGTTCTACGGCATGTTGCAGTTGGTATCGCTCATGTTGCTCAACATGGTGCTCGTGTACAAGTTCCGCCTGCCTGCTCTGAGCCAGCTCGCGTTCGTGCTGCAGACGCAGTGGCAGTGTGTACACTCGTTCCTCGTGCTGTGGATCGTGTACGCGTTGCAGTCACCGCTCGAGCACGTCGGTACGTTGGCAGCACCTCACTGTTGTAGCCTTCTGCGTTGTCACTTGATGCTCATCGCTGGCTTCCCTCAACGCAGGGACGGACTACACGTTCAAGTTCGCGTGGCTGCATGACAAGGGCGAGTGATCACCGCACTTCAGGAAGAGAAGGAGGCTGAAGCAACATTTATATCTCCAAGCCTGTCCGTTCCTTTCTCCGGAACAGGTTGGCAGCCACCGTCCAGTGTCTTTCCAAGCGTCTGACGTTTCACATTGTCCACAGCAGGAATAGCCTTCTCCTTCTTCCTCGCCCACACCCCTCAACATTCGTTTTCTCTGCTGCAAAGACTGACGACCTCACGACTCTCTTAGCAGCGCCGTCACCACCATGATCGCCATGTTGGCGCCTCTCTCGCGCGCCTGGGAGCTGGCACAGGCGTGCTGGGACTCGCTGCACATCGAGTACAGAGGCTACTACTCGCTCGAGCGACTGCAACTGCTGCGCCACTACGTCTCGCGCTCTAACCTGTTCCACAACTCGCTCGTGATCACCGTCATGCCGCTGCCGACGCTCTCCATCATCCTGCTGTGCGACTGCATCCCGCTGGCGGCTCCGAGTGCTGGCGTCACGGCCAACTACGCCTACTGGGCACGCGCGTGGATCGTCATCGCGGCCTTCACCCTCGCGGTGCTGTCCCACGTGCACTACTGCGTGCGCCAGCTGCCGCAGTCTTGGATGCGGATCCTGCTCCTGACGGCGGCGATCGCGACCGCCCACATCTCCATCCACTTCGCGCTGTCGGTGACCATCGGTTTCCCCCTCCCGTTCGCCTACTTGGTCATGAACGTGCCGTGGATCTCGCTCATCGGCGTCGCGCTCTGGCTCCACATGGGCAAGCAATGCCGCGGAGATCCGCGCGTGAGTCTCGGCTTGAAGAGGCTCGGGACAGCCATCTACGTGTCTTCGAGTCTCGCGGTCGTCTACCCGGTCTTCTACCACCTCTTCCTCATGCTCAAGAGCGACAAGACCGGCCAGTTCCTCTTCACGCCCGTGCTGCCGGTCATCAAGCTGCTCGAGAAGTACTTGCTGAACCACTTCACCAAGTACATGGAAGACGGCCAGCCCGTCATGGTCACGTTCAACGTCGAGGTCTTCAACGCACTGTTCGTGTCCTGCTGCATGCAGAACGCCAACTCGCTGGCGACCAACGTGGCGCTCATGGTCATGGACTTCCTGGGGGCCTCCTTCTCGCTCTACTCCCTGCGCGATCTCATGACGCACGTCGACGAGCTGAGCGCCAAGATGGGCGTCTCGCGCGACCAGATGATGGACGTGGCGACCGCCATCATCCACGCGAACCCGGACATCCTGCTCTGGCGCCGCACGCCCATCAGCACCATTGGGTACCCAAACAAGGACGCACTCGCGGGCGAGTCCAGACGAGTGGTCGACGCCAAGGCGAGCTCCGAGCCACCGCCAGACCACTCGCCTGTCGTGCGCAAGTTCCCCATGCAACGAATCCTGACTGTCAGGCACAGCACCGTCGGGGCCTTTCATGCCAGCGCAGTTGCCCCCGATCCAGCTTCGCAGACGGACAAAGGGCCTCCAGTCGCGCTGGCATCTCCGTCCAAGCATTCAGAGCTGAAGCAGAGCGCGGTGTCACCGCCATCTGTTCCTAACGAGGCGTCCAGTGCGGGGGATGACCCGGAGCTCGCCATCATGAGACGAGCGATCGAGCGGCTGAGCGTCAAGGAGCGCAAGAAGTTCGTCAAGGAGACGCTCAAGGTGCTGCGCCGCACCGAGTTCCTGCTGCTCGTCGAGTACACCGAGGTGATCGTCCCCATCGTCTACTGTGAGTCTCGCTATGCTTCATTGTCGTTGTAGAACCTGGAGGTCACCAAACAACGTGCTTGCTGACCGTAGGCATCTACCTGAACACCATCTACCGACTGCCGAACCGCAAGTACTTCCCGTACATGGTCGAGATGGATGAAGCCACATTCGTGGCCACCGTCGGCAACATTGGGTTCTACGGTATGCTGCAGTTGGTATCGCTCATGTTGCTCAACATGGTGCTCGTGTACAAGTTCCGCCTGCCGGCGCCGGGCCAGCTCGCGTTCGCACTTCAGACGCAGTGGCGGTTCGTGCACGCAAACCTCGTGCTGTGGATCGTGTACGCGCTGCAGTCGTCGCTCGAGCACGTCGGTGCGTGGGCTCACTTCACAGGGGAAATTTACTCGTTGCTTGGCTCATGGCGTGACTGCTTGGTGCAGGGACCGACTACACGTTCAAGTTCGCGTGGCTGCACAAGGATCCGAGCGCGTAGTTCGTCATACCTGCATCTCAAGACGCAAAGCTCCTCGTAGAGGTTGCTGCTTGGCATCACCAACACACACTGTCCACCTATCACAGCCATGACGGACTTGACGGAGCGCCACCTTGACGGATGTTCATCCTTGCGGTGACGACGCTGATGCGTTCTTGAGCCACTCGAACTGAAAGCTGTAGTCCATACCTGCTCTTGTACGAACGTTGACAGGCACAGAGAAGTGTGAGTACCGACGCCATCGCCACGACCAGAGCACGCAGTTAGATCTGGCGCACCGACGTGCTCGAGAGAACTCTGGATCGTGTAGACCATCCACAGCACGAGATTGCACTGCACGAACTGCCAGTGCTCGCGCAGCACGAAGGCGACCTGTGTCAGCCGCACAGGTTGTCGTCAGCGGTATCAATGACGCTGCAGCTGTCAACGATGCGGCGATTACCTGGTGGTGGGCGGCGATGCGGAGTCGGCGCATCAGCACAAAGTTGAGCAGCACGAACGAGAGCAGCTGCAGCAGTCCGTACAGGTAGATGTTGGTCACGACACGTCGCATCTCGGGCTCGTCCAGGTCCTTGAGCAGCGGGTAATACGCGCGCGTTGGGAGGTTGTAGCTGAGCGACAGGTATGTGCCTGGCCGAACCATCAGCAGACTGAGCGTTAGAGCGCGAAGACACACAAGGAGAGGAGCGCGGCGGACGCACCGTAGACCATTGGTACGATCACCTCCGTGTACTCTACCAGCACCAGGTACTCCGTACGACGGAAGGTGGCAAGTACCCGGCGAGCACAGCGGATTTGGTCTTCGACGGTAGTGTCAAGTCCCTCGGGGGCTGCGGAGGCTGCCGTATCCTGCCTTTTACTGCTGCTGGACGGCGATGGGGTCGGTACGACGGCGTGTGAATAGCTGACAAGACTAGGGGAGCGTAAAGACCGCTGCTTCTCATGCGGCTGCACTCTCGTTGTCTTCGTGAACAGCTTTGGCGTCGTGGAGGCCTCAGAAGTCGACGCCGACGACTTGTTGGACTCGCTCCCAGACGACTTCATGGGCTGTATCGCCGTCAGCTTGGTGTCGCCGTGCGTTCTCGTAGGAACTCCATGCGCCTCCCAGACTTCCTGGGGGATTTTCTTGGCCAGCAGCGTGACGGCCGGCAGCATTTGCTCGCGTGACACGTTGAATTGCATGCCGAGCTGCTCGACGCTCGCCACGAGCCCGTTGAGGCGCACGAGGCAGTAGGTTGAGTGCAGGAAGTCGATGCTCATGAGCGCGACGCTGGTGACCGTCGAGCTCGAGCCCCGCATGCAGCTGGCGGTGAAGAGCGAGTTGAATACCTCGGCATTGAACGTGAGCGTCACGGGCTGCAGGTCCTGAATGTGCGGCGTCACCTGGTGGATGCGGAACTTCATGGCGAGCTTGATCACCGGCAGCAGCATCACCACGAAGAACTGCGCCGTCGGGCTCGAGACGAGGAAGAGGCGGTAGAAGAGCGGGTACACGACGCCCAGCGATGACTGCGCCATGATGAGCGCACCGTGCTCGTTGAACGCGCGGCGCACGGTCTGGCTGCGTCTCCCCTCGCTGCCGATCGCGATCCAGAGACTCATCAACAGGCTCGAAACCCACGGCACGAGCCCCAAGACGTGCGTGAAGGGCAGTGGGAAGCCGATCCAGAGACTCATCAAGTAGTTGGCGCCGTTGGTGGCGCCTGCAACGAGCGGCCCGATCCACAACAGACTGCGCATGCGCAGCAGGTTGGGCACGCAGACGTGGATCTGTCCCACGATGAAGGCCGTGTACCCCATGACCGCGAGCAGCGAGCGAACAAGGAAGCCGACGTTCGCTTCCGTGCCTCGCGACGGTTCCTGCAGCGGGATGCAGTCCATGAGCGTGAGCGCGATCACGCACGGCACGGGCGTCAGCACGAGCGTTAGCGGCGTCTTGAGTGCGATGGAGCGCTCTCGCAGGTAGCCCAGCAGTAGCTGCGCGCGCTCGAGCGAGTAGACGCCGTGGTGCTCGAACTGCAGCGTCCGCCAGGCGCTGTCAAGCGCTACTTTCGCGCGAGCGACGCATGCCGGCGCCATGGGTCTCCGAGCGCCTGGACGAAGGAGAGACTCGCGGGGTCGCTGGACGGCCCCAAAATACGTCAGCCACTGTGTGGAGAGGCCGCTGCTGGTCTCCGCTGGTCGCACCAGGCACGTGCTGAGCCAACACGCGACGGAGTTGCATCGCGATATATTTATAGGCGTGTCGGAGGTGCTGGGGACGCTATGAATCTCGAATGACACGGACTTGACTTGGTTGAAGCGGCCAGGTTGAAGCGAAAACACGAATGGGTGTTTGGGTTTTTGCCTTGGTTGTTGGAGTGCCCAAAACATACACTCCACGATGACAGAGTGTACGTCTTGGTGTGGACCACCCGTGGTAGCAATTCTGGACACAACACCTCGCTGGATCATTGATCA
The DNA here is from genome assembly GCA_023338175.1 of Phytopythium delawarense. Lineage (NCBI taxonomy): Eukaryota > Oomycota > Peronosporomycetes > Pythiales > Pythiaceae > Phytopythium > Phytopythium delawarense. The sequence goes on along the minus strand of JAADYF010000081.1, from coordinate 16,720 downwards.
TCATCCCGGAGCGACCTGCTCGACTGTGGGGCGACATGTCGTACTTCATCCCGCCGGTCAACTACGGCATGGTGGAGGAGGACCTGTACCGGTCGGGGCAGCCGAACGAGCTCAACTTCCCCTTCCTGGAGCGGTTGAACCTGCGCACGATCGTGTACCTGGCGCTGGAGGAGCCCAACCCGCAGTTCCAGAGCTTCGTCGAGGAGCAGGAGATCCGGCTGCTCTTCCTGGGCGGCAACACGCGCATGGAGAGCCGCCGCAAGGCTTGGGAGCCGCTCTCCGAGGAGACGGTGCTCGCCGCGCTCGACGTCATCCTCGACCGCGCCAACTACCCACTGCTCATCACGTGCCACCTCGGCCGCGACCGCACCGGTGCGTGCGTTCGCTTCCTTTGTCCGTCGTGTGAGGTCATGAGGACTAACAGGCAGGACGGCCGGTCGATCCGTCGGCAGGGGCCGTGGTCGGGTGTCTGCGCAAGATCCAGCAGTGGCACCTGTCGTCCATCTTTGAGGAGTACCGGCGGTTCGCGGGCAGCAAGGTGCGGCTGCAGAACGAGCAGTTCATTGAGCTGTTCGACACGGACCTGGTCACCATCCCGGCCAACCCGCCGTCCTGGCTGCGCAAGCACTAGCCCAACATGGAACGCCAACACCAACCAGCACACTGGGAACCACGGGAAACCACTGGGAACCAGACGCCTTTGCTTCATTCGTGGGGCTCCAACCCAACCAACGCAGGACTCGTCGCTACCTTTCGCATCTCGTTACCGCTTCCGCGGACGATCGGACCGACTGGAGACGCGCGCAGACAGCGAGGAGGACGCGAATGAAGAGGGCGGGGAGACTCGCGGGGGTTTACACGCGGGCGGAGCCGCCCACCTGCTCCAGCGCGCAGTCGATCTGGTCCTGGTCCTCGAGTTCGAGCTGTTGCATCGCATCACATCCCACACGCCATCCCCGGTGAGTCTCAAGCCATCACAGACAGCAAGGGAGCGGCGGCGCACGCACCATCTTGGGCGTCTGGTCGCCGCTGATGCGTGTGCCGTCCAGCAGGAAGCGGAGCGCGTTGGGCGGGACGCCCTTGCGCTGCGCGTACGCGCTGAAGATCTTCTCCATCTTGGTATTGGGCTTGACCTTGAAGAACGTCTCCTCGCCGGACTGCCACGCCGCCAGAGCGCCAGCAGTCAGACGCCGAGGAGCAGCAACGCAGCCAGTTAGGTACATATCCAGCCACACACCTGGTCCTTGACACGGATCGTGATGGCCTCGGCCTTCTTCTTCTCCTCGCCGTTGGCCGCGTCCGCGTGCACCTGCTCCGACATGCTGCTTCGACTGCTCGCGACCAGCACAGCACGCAGCGTTAGTATGGGCAGTTGCTCGCTTGCCTCCACCGCCATCAGGCCCCCCAGTGCGTTCCTCTCCTCCTCCACCCGCGCCACGGAAGTTCACGCTCACGGCGAGTTTGTATGCCCAACGGCAACAAATCGCCGCGCCAGCAAACGCCGCGTATTGCGACGCCCACAGAGCCGATACAGACGCACGAGCGGCGCGGATCGAGGGGGTAACGACAGGAGACGCATGCGGGCAGACCACCGCACGCCGGGGGAGCCGCGGGGACGCAGGAGACACCTAGAGACCGCCGCCACACCGCCTTACCTCGCTGCGGCTTCTTCTCCTTGACCTTCTCTGCGCAAATGCTGCCGCCCGTTTCTTTTTCTCACACATCGCCGTCCACCCAGAATACCGCGACGGGAAGTCCCCAACTAGTGTGTACCACCTTAATTTGGGCATAACACTCCCGCCTTCCTTCCGAAGGAGCCGCAACAACAAGGAACAGGAGGACGACCAGGAGCGCCGACGATCATGGTGCGTGGGCGGCCGTCGCGGCGCTTGGCGGCGCTGTGGCGAGCAATGGCGCGTTCCACCGGGTAGTAGAGGCTTCTGACGTGTTCTATGGTCGTTCTCGCCGTCTCTGGCGCGCTGCAGCTGCCGCTGTCGCTGCTCAAGACGGCGCAAGGCCACCCGATGGTAACGCAACGATCGTGTCGGTGTCGGAGGGGCGGGCGCCTGACGCGTGCTGTGCGTGTGTGCGGCAGCTCGTGGAGCTCAAGAACGGGGACACGTACAACGGGCATCTGGTCAACTGCGACACGTGGATGAACGTCAACCTGCGCGAGGTCATCTGCACATCCAAGGTGCGTCCCTGCGGCTGCATATGCATGTGATGACGAGTGGGTTGGCGCCTGTGTCGAGGCCTCACGCGCGCTGTTTCGCCCTCAGGACGGCGACCGCTTCTGGAAGATGCCCGAGTGCTACATCCGCGGCAACACGATCAAGTACATCCGCGTGCCCAACGAGATCCTCGACATGGTGAACGAAGAAGACTTCTCGAAGCGCGGTGCGTCTGCTGAGCATGGACCCTGCGCTCTGACCGGCCTTCAACCCCGACTCACGTGCGTTCCTCTTCATGGACAGACCGGCAAGCGAACCGCGGGCGTGGACGTGGCGGTCGCGGCGGCGTCGGCTCCCGCGGCGGGCGGGGAGGTCGTGGCGGCCGTGGATACGACAACGGAGGCCGCGGCGGTCGTGGTGACGGCGGTGGTCGTGGCGGCTATGGCGGTCGTGGCGGCGGCGGTCGCGGTCGAGGCGGGCGCGGCGGTCACCACCCTGGACGAGGCGGACCTGGCGCTCCTGGCGGCGGCCGAGGCGATTGAGCGCTCCGTCGGCGTGGGGGACTGGAGACGATCACCACCGCCGTTACCGGTGGCAATGCCGCTGCAGAGGGTAGTGCTAGCGACGAGAGAAGCCGGCCGAGGGCCGAGGGCGAATGGCCGAGAGGAAGGAGGCGCGGCCGAGTGGAGAATATAGAGGCCACGTCTTTGAAAAGAGGATGCGAGCAGTTATTATATCTCTTGCCCTGCTGCGTGATCAAGCATCGCCACCTTCTCTACCTCCTCCTCCTTCTTCTTCCGATCACTTGGCGTCAGAGCTCGGGCCCTGCGGGTTGTTCTTGATCAGGTACGCGGCGAGCCACTCGATCGGGTTGGGCGGCCGCTCGCGCACGAGCGACGACATGCCCTGCAGCAGGATCGGCACCACCGTCTGGTCCAGGTACGCGCGGATCGGCAGCCCGTGCACGTCCGCCTTGGCCGGTGCCGCCTCGGCCGCCTGCTCCGCCGCCTTGACCTCTTCTTGGGCCGCGGCCTTGGCGGCGGGCGCCTCCTCCTCCGGTGCCGCCTTGGCGGTGGGCGGCTCGCTCACATCTCCCGACGGCTCGGCGATCGGCGCCTCGTCCTTGCTGTCGGCGTGCGTCTCCTCGGTCGGCGCCTCCTTCTCGGCGGGCGCCTCGACTTCAACCTTGGCCGCCTGGTGGGCGATCCAGCACGTTCATTCGGCTCGGTTAGCGCTGGATCCAGACGCAGACAGCGGCGCGGGGGCCTCCTCCTCGTGCACCTCACCTTGCTCTCGGCCTCGCGCGGCGGCTCCTCCTCCTGCGGGGGCGCCGCCTCGTCGCCGGGGACTTCTTCGTGCGCCACCACCGGCTCCACGTCTGCTCCGTCCGCGTCGCACACAATCAGTCAGCACCACACGCGTCCGCGACCATCTAGAGCCCGGGGACGCATGCAACGCACCCTGGGGAGCGTCGTCCGACATGCTGCTGGCGCTGCTGCTGCTGCTCTAGAGCGATCTGGGCGGTCGCCGCTGGCTCTGCGGCTGCTGCTCGAGGTCTCTCGTCGATGGGGCCGATCCCGAAGTGCCTGCCGTGCGCGCTCGCTCGCTCGCTCGCCCCGCGTCCGTCCGCCGCGGCCCGTCGCCTCTGCTGTCGGCCGTTCCGCTTTGCGATCGAGCTGTGCGCGTGTGTGGGCGGCCCAAAAAACAGCAGCCACTTGATGATTCGCTGAAAATGTGCTTCGTAGCACTTTTCAGCGAATCAGCTAGCGTTTTAAGGGAGAGGAGTTTCGCGCTATAATTAGCCGTGGCGAATGAATACAGCGCACGCAACCACCGAGGTCCTGGCACGATGACAGCCCCGATCGACTGCAGCTCGCAGGTTTCAGGTCGCCATGCGCGCAGTCCGCCTTCCATGTGCAGGAAGCGTTGGCAATGGTGGACGGCCTCGAGAATCCGTTAATAACTGCAAACACGTGTTGTTTCCGTTATGACCACCAGACCACCGGTCTTCTCCAGAGTTCTTTTACAGACCTTGTAATTATCGAGTCGTTTTTATTGTTTCACCTACCCCTTGCGTCAATCGACCATTAACCGGTGTGCATCTGATACAAATTTGGGTGTAGAACCCTCCAAACCAGACCCACGACTGAAAAGGTTGAACCCATACAAACGCCAAGTCGAATCACATGTTTTGCCTGGCCACATCACTTCTAATATCTCCGCGACGACCATGGCGCGGATGGCGCGGCGGCTCGCGCTGCTGCTGGCGGCGGGGGCGGCCTCCTCGCTGTGCACGTGCGGGGCCTCGTCCTCCTCGTCCTCGTCCTGGTCCTCCGCCAGCGGCTTGCAGATGTGCGGCGCGCGTGACGAGACGGCGCTCACGAGCGACTGCCTCGGGCTCTGCTACGACGGCCGGCCCTGCATCGCCTACGCGTCTGCGTCCGCGGTCGTCGGCAGCGAGGACGACGAGCAAGAGCCGACGGCGTGCGAGGCGACGACCTTCAGCGCCTGCGTGAACGCGTCGCGCGCCGGCTGCGCGCTCGAGTGCTTCACGAACGGACCGGACGACTTTGTCGCGCACGACGCCGTCGGCTTCTCGTCCTACACGTTCCTCGTCCCGTTCGCCGGGGCTGAAGCCGACGCGGCGGCGCAGGAGAACGACACGGACGTGCTGCCGTCCAAGACTAACGCCGTGCTCAAGCGCGTCGAGCCGCTCTCGCTGCTCGCGGTCACCACCAAAGCGTACGGGCCGCGCTCATGCTCTCTCGGATGCATGACGAGGTATATCACCAACAGGACAGAGACTAAGTGGGTTGATGCACGCAGCGCGATCCTCGGCGGCTCGAGCGTCGAGTACGCCGTCGCGCGCGGACAAACAGCCGAGATGTATCTGGCCGACGGGTTCCTCGCCGCCAACACACAGCTGCAGGAGATGTACGCGCGCTTGAGCCTGCAGGTGTGGACGACGCCATCGTCGCTGACAACGTGGCATCGTGGTTTACTGTGAACGGGGAGCAGCACGCTGGCCAACCTCGCGCTGCGGTCGATCGCCAGAGGCTCCTTGCCGACGTCCAGCGTGACGGACTTGACGCTGGCCAACTGCCTCCTCTCGACCACCTACCCGCGCGACCTCACGTCCATGGCGGCGCTCGCCCGGCTGTACGTCTCGCTCCCACTCGTCGCGTCTCGTTGTGGGTCGTCACCTAATGCTGCTGCTTCCTGCGCCGACAGGGACCTGTCACAGAACCTGTTCACGGACTTCCCGTCCTCGCTCAGCCTCCCGGCGCTGCAGGAGCTGAACCTGTCGGCGAACGAGCTCACCAGCTTCCGGGGCGACCTCCCTCTTCTCGAGTCTCTGTGCGTACTCACTCCATCGTCTCTGAGACTCTCTTGATGCGGCGAGCTTAGTATCTAACGCCCCGTGCTGCATGCCCAGCGATCTGTCCGAGAACCAGCTGACGGGCATCCCCTCGAGCGTCTTCGAGCTGCCGCGGCTAGAGCGGCTGTACCTGCGCGCCAACCCGTTCGCCACCCTCATCCTCTCCGAGTCGCAGCTCGCGTTCCTCGAGAACCTGAGCGTGCTCTCCACCGACTCACTCGGCGACGTCTCTCACTGCTCGTCGCCGTCCTCCTCAAGCGACGACGCGCTCGGGTCTTCGGCCGGCACTTCGCTGCAGCTGGTCCGCGTCCACGACGTCAGCGTGTGCGCGCTCGTCTCGACCTCGTCCCTCGACGGGTCGGAGACCTCGGTGACGTCGACCGACGAGGCGTCTCCGAGCTCCAACACGGCCATCGTCGCTGGCTCGGCCATCGGAGGCGCCGTGGTGCTGCTGGCGCTGGTCGCGGGGCTCGTCATGTTCGTGCGTCGCCACAGCCGCCGGCGCCGGCCCCACTCGAAGCTCACGGCGGCGCTGGCCGAGGACGCGCTGGACGCCGCGCTGTGTCCCCCGCCGCCGGCGTCCACCGCGGAGAGCGAGAAGGCGGTCGAGCGCGCGCTGCTGAGTGCCCACGGGCTGCTCGAGTGGCGCGTGGACGCGAGCGACATCCACTGGATGACGGACGAGTTCGCGCGCGGGTCTCGGCACATCGTGGATCTGGCCGTCTTCCAGCACCGCTTCCGGCACGACGGCCGCTTCCGGCGCGAGCTGTTCCCTGGCGCGATCGCCGTCAAGCGGCTGCGGGTGGACGAGCGCGACGACCCGCGCGCGCGTGACCGGTTGCTGGCGGACGCGGCGGTGCTCTCGCGCGTGCGGCACCCGCAGATCCTGGCGCTGCTCGGCGTGCGGTACTCGCGCGCGCTCGGCGTGCAGGCGCTGGTCGAGTTCATGGAGGGCGGCACGCTGCGCGGGTGGCTGTCCGGGCTGCTGGACGCCGGCGAGAGCAGCGCGTGGACGCCCATCAAGGCGCAGCTAGCGCTCGACGTGGCCGACGCGCTGGCCTTCGCGCACACGCGCGCGCCGCCGCTGGTGCACGCGCGGCTGCGCAGCGACAAGGTCTTCCTGACGGGCGACGCGCGCGCCAAGCTCGGCGACTGGCGCGCGTACGAGCCCAGCGGTAGTGGCGGCGGCGGCGGTGACCAGGGCGACGGCATGGGGACGGTGCTGCTGCCCCGGAGCGGCGGGCAGCCGGGCGAGCGGTGGATGGCGCCCGAGGTGCTCGCGGGCAGCGCCGCGCACTCGCCCGCCAGCGACGTCTTCGCGCTCGGCGTGCTGCTGTCCGAGCTCGACACGCACCGGCCGCCGTATGAGGGCGGCGGCGAGCTGGTCGCGCACGGCGGCGCCGTGTCCGTGCTGGTGGCCTCGGGCCGGCTGCGACCAGCCTTCTCGGCCGGCGCCGACGGGCTGCCGCGCGCGCTGCGGGCCGTGGCGCAGCGCTGCCTGGCGCTGGACCCGCGCGCGCGGCCGGCGGCGCTCGAGGTCGCGCGCGTCTTCCGCGCGGCAGCCGAGCGCGAGGCGTGAAGGCGCAGGAACTGCGGCGCCAGGCTGCTTGTCGTCATACTGTTGCATTCATCCGCGATACTGTTCACCCGCGAGTCTCTAAGCGCCTAATCTCCTCGTCCTCCGGAACCAACTTACTATATACCCGCCTCTCCGCTCCTTGTGCGCCACAATACAATGCCGCGCCGCGGTCTACGCGCCAGCGGCCGCCGGCGTCTGCGTCTGCGTCGGAGCCGGGACCGGACCGCTGCCGGCGTCGCAGGCCACGTGGTGCAGCTTGGGCATCATGCCGCCGGCCACCGCGGCGTCGATGACGGCGTGCACGCCCTGCGCGCTCAGGAAGTTGTCCTCGAGCCCGAGGAAGCGCAGCCGCGGGCAGCGCGAGTGCGACAGCAGCGCCACCACGGGCGCCACGCAGTCGTCCGTGATGATGTTGCCGCCCATGCACAGGTACTGCAGCTGCGCGCAGCGGCCGCTGGCCAGCGCACCCATGATGCGCCGCAGACCCGACTCGCCGATGTAGTTGCGGCGCAGGTCCAGGCGCGCCAGCTTGGGCAACGACCCGGCGCGCAGCAGCCAGGCCACGTCCACGGCCCCCACGTCCGCGAGCGCGTTGCCGCCCAGCAGCAGGTCCTCCAGGTCGGGGCACGCGCCTTTGACCAGCGCGGCGCACAGCAGGTGCAGCGCGTTCACGCGGCACGTGTTTGAGAAGACCGACACGAGCCGCAGCGCGCGCAGCCGCCGGCCGGCGCCGCGCTCCAGCGCCTCGGCCAGCTGCGCCACCACGCGCTCGCCCGCGTTGTCGTGCGACAGCTCCAGCTCGCGGCAGCCCCAGGCGTGGAGCGACATGGACCCGCTCATCTCTTCGTCCTCATCCTTGGGGGCGGCGGTCAGCGACGTCGCGGCCGACGACGTCTGCGCGCTCTGGCTCCGGACGTTCGTGACGGCCAGCTCCTCCAGGTTCGGGAACCGCGCCAGCAGCGCCATGGACGACGTCTGCAGCGCGCGCGTGTCCATCGTCAGCGACGTCACGCAGCGCGGGAGCACCCGGGCCGCGAAGCGGTTGATGGCGCTCAGGCGGGCCGTCTCGGAGCCCGACAGGAACGAGAAGATGGCGCGCAGCACGTCCTCATTCGTCGCGAAGAAGAGCTTCTCCTCGGCGTCGGCTCGGACTCGAGCGGTGTCCACGGCGGCGTCCACGGCCACGCGCGGGCGCTTCTTGAGCTGCAGGCGCGAGACGCCGAAGGGCGTCATGGTCGTCGTCATGGCCGAGGCGCTGCGCTTGCCCAGTGCGCTGGGGTCCTCCGTCCCCACGGCGCGGCGTGCGCCGGCGGCCTCGTGGTAGCTGAGCGACACGAGCGACTGCAGGCGGCGGCGCAGCGTGTTGAGGTCGCGGTACTCGTTGAACGAGGCCGCGCGCGAGTACAGCGACAGCTCGATGCGCTTGGCCAGCGACGGCGTGCGGTCCGCGGGCACGCCGCAGCGCTGCGCGCCGACGCCCAGCGGGCCCAGCCGCCGGCTGCGCGTCATGGCGATGATGCGCTGCACCATCAGGCGGCGCTCCGGCAGGTCGGCCGGCGACTGCCAGTGCTGCAGGTCGGCCGTGTACCGCTCGGGCAGCACGCCGGGCGGCGCCGGCGCCAGCGTCGACGCGCCCGACCGCATGGGCAGCGCCGCCGCCGCGCCGACCGGCAGCGGGCCACCAGTCACCGCCCCGCTCACCGCTCCCGCCGCCGTCGCCTCGTCCACCGCCGTCGCCGCCGCCGTGTCCACCGTCAGGTTGGCCCAGGGCGTGCGCACGGCCGCCGGGTCCAGCGACCGCGGCGTGGCCCCCGGCTCGCCCACCCGCACGCCCGCCTTGCTCACCAGGCGCGCCGTCGTGGGCGTCAGCGCCCCCTGGCGCGCGCTCGAGATCTCGCGCGGCGACCGCATCCTGTCGAGTCCTGCCTTTCTTGACTCGGACTTTGTATGCCGCGAAGGGAAACGCACTCGCGACGAGACTCTCGCAATGGCCGTCCGCCTCGGGCGGAAAATTCGGAAGTGCGGCAACGGAAAGCGGACCGGCCGGGCCGCGGTAAACGGGCGTACCGTAGGCGGGGCGGCATACAAACGCGCAGTGGGCGAGTGCAGAGAAGCGGTCGCTTTCTATGGGATGGGGTCGAATCGAGGGAAAGACTTGGAAAAAAGGGGGCGTTTTTACTTGACCTTTTTGGCGCTTGCTGAGGTTTCCGACATGGCGGCGGAAGCTTCCAGCGGCTCTGTTGTTGTTGTTGTTGGCCGCCTTCGTGCTGTTTGCTGTCGAGATCCTGCCTGCCTGCCATCCTGCCATCCTGCCATCCTGCCTGCCTGCTGCTGCCATGGGGCGTCCACCACCCGTTGCTCCCCGGAAAGAAATCAGCTGCGAGCTGAAAGCTTGCTTACTTTCGATTATAGGCGCTGAAGTTGAAGCTTCCAGCGATCCATTCTAACGGATTCGCACAAAGACGCACTAAACGACGCCACTGTGCTGCTGTTCTGTACTGAGTTTCGATAGCTAATGTGACAGCCGCCCGTATGTAAAAGCCCTTCGCGCCGACCGCCCTTTATCCACTTGCGGGTTGTATGCGAGCCGTTCCGCGAACGCGTCGCCACCGTGGGACGCACACCTCGCGGCGGCTGGCCGCACCCACTCCTTTCCTCCCGCGCATGACATGGGCCTCAGGGCACGTCTTGCAGCGGATCCCCGCTCCTTTTCCAGGCACCGAAGTGCTTCACTTTCGAGCAAATGTGTCCCACGCGTTGGCCCAACGGACCGGTGACCGGACTGACCAGTTGGGGGAGCCCAGCACTTGTGGATGCAACCACGTGAATAAGACGCCCGCCTCCCTGCACGCTTGGCGCCGGTGTCAGCTGCCGCGGCGCCGCCAGCTGCTGCCGACGCGCCAACGACTTGGTTCCATTATTGAAGCTGGCGCTCAAGAACCAGCGGAGACCATCTGGTGCGCGCCGGCCGTTCTCTGGCGCAGATGGCTTGCCACTCGTATCAGACGGTCGCAAGAGACCGGCCGCGACCTACAGTACACACACACAGCCGGGTGAGCCGGCGGGTGACTGCGCCAGCCGGCGGTGCAACGTTGGATCGCGCCAAGGATTTCTTATGCGGCCGCCGTGACTTCCTGCGCTTGGCTGGTCGGCACGCATGGAGAGAGAGGCTGGATGGCTGGAGGTTGCGCGGTGAATGGGCGGCCAGCCGGCCGGCGCGATCTTTTGCCGGCCCCGATCCTGTGGGTGGCAGATGGAGGTGCGGCGCCAGCAGCGGGGCGGCCACGGCGCTCTTCACATGCCCTCTGCACCCGCCGTGCCTCTTGGTCGCACCGGGAAGAGAGCGCATTCGAACCCAACTCGAGTGCCTCGAAACCGCGGCGCGGCCTCAAACTTTGGCGGGCGAAACAGACTGCGCCGCAGAACCAACCGACGCAGCTGCCAATGCGCCGGCGCGTGAGGAGAGCGGAGCAGAGCAGAGGAGGCGCTCTTCTTCCTGCGTTCGCTGCGTGCCTGGCGTGCTGGCGGGCGACCATCACCGCGCACCGGGATCATCGCATCGGTGGCGCATGAAGGGCCGCGGGATGATTTGCTCGCGCGCTCGCTCGCGATGGGGAAACACAGGAACGCGCCGAGGAAAAGTCTCGCGCGCGGGCATTTCGTGCGGAACTTGTGGCGAACGCGGTTGGAATGGAGCAAAGAAGGCGGTGGTTATCCTGTAGGATCCCGGTTAAGGGCTGGTGCCCGTCCGCTCTTCGTCTGGCGAGTGCGGCGCTGAACCCAAGGCCCGGGTGCTTTGAAGCAGTGGCGCCACCTGTTTCAGACATCATCAAGTGCGCTCGTGTCCGTACCTGGCTGACGGGCTTGACGCGAAAGCGCGGAACGTGATCTCTCGGATCGCGAAAATATATGTTTATAGAGGTCGACTAGATCAGTCTGACCCCTCGTTTCGTTGGCGCTCGTGACCGCTGCATACGTCTCCAGAGGTCTTGATAACGTTGCGGCAGCGACTCTTCAAACTTCTGATTCAGAACCTGATGACACATCGACGACCTGCCTGCCAACTCACATCGACCTGGACAAACCCTTATGCATGCTTGGGTGCGGAGTGGATTTTCGAGAGTGGGCACACGAAGACGAAGAAAGCGAGTGCGTGCTGACTGTGCTGTGGAGCCCTCTGAGGTTACATGAGTGGTGTTACATGTTCATAACATTGGGTATGTCCGAGTTATCAGTATACAAACAGCAAGACAAGTGGCGCCTGGGTACATTTCCACGTACCCCCAGTTTTTAACGTCGGCCGATCACTGCTTTCACTCTTGCCCATCACGCGATTTGATATACCAGCTCTGAGACGCGATCGTTCCATCGCGCAGTCAGCAACGAAAACCTACCGATTACTCCGCTCCGAGCTACAGTTAACCCTCCGCTGTTCGAAAAACGCCAGCCACTAGGTTTAGGTTTGAAGTCATTTTAACTAAAATAATGGTTTTAAGTCTAAAAATGAAGAGGTTTAGGTTTTCCGCTATGTTTTACTAAATATAGGCTGATCGCCCTTATAAATCGGTTACTCCAACTTAAAAACAGGTTACGTGATTTTACGAGTTGTCAACCTGTACTTGATTGTTGTATGACGACTCAAAAAGTTGACACTTTTAACAAATCGACCGAATTTTATCGAAAAAGGGTGCAAGAACTAGGGACGAATGACGGAACAAGGTAGGGTTTTACTCCTTTATGACCATTCGTGTCGAGCCAAATTAGTAATTTGCCCTCGCCATTTTAACGATAACCGGGTTATTGTCCCAAAAAGTTTAGAATTTGTGCAAAACGCGATGACAGAACACGGTGAGTTTCCTTTAGGTGCCTCTCTGACCGCCTCTCATACCGCGCCATTCCTGGTCCGCGTCCTCGACGTCCTCGTCCTCGTCCTCGTCTTCCTTCTCCTCGACGTGCTCGTTGTCGACGCCCATGACCGCCGGCCGCCGCGCGCTGCCGCTCCTGGCGCTGGCGCTGGCGCTGGCGCTGGCGCTGCTGCTCCCGTGCGCCGACGCGGCCTGCACGCGCGAGACGACCGCGCTGACGTCCGAGTGCGGTGGGCTGTGCTACGACGGGCGGCCCTGCGTGGCCTTCGCGGACGCGGACGCGGCGCTCTGCGGCGTCTCGGCGTCCACGTTCGGCTCGTGCGTGAGCGACGCCGACAGCGGCTGCGCCTTCGAGTGCTTCACGAACGGGCCGACCGACTTCGTGGCCAACGGCATCGTCGACTTCTCCGACTACACGTTCTTTCTCACGCTGGGCGCCGCCTCCTCCTCCTCCTCCTCGTCCGATGCCGAGAACGACACGGACACGCACCCGTCCGCCTCGGCGGCGGTCGTCACGTCCATCGAGCCGCTCGCGCTGCGCAACACCACCACCCAAGTGTGCGTGCCTCCGTCCGCCCACCGCCCGCTTGCTCGCCGTCTAACCCGCCGTGTTACAGGGTCATCGCGGGCGGCATGAGCGTCGCCGGCGCGCGCGACCAGGTCGCCACCGTGTCGCTGGCCGCGCAGCTGCTGCTGGACGACGTCGACCTCGAGGCCGTGTGCGTACTGCTCGACTTGTCGTGTTGGCCGCCCCAACTGTCCACTGACCACCAGCGCGCGCGCCGGGACGCAGGACGCTGGCCAACCTGGCGATCGGGAGCGCCGCACTGCCGTCGGGCACCTTCCCGCCGGGGCTGACGGCGCTCGCGCTGCCCAACTGCCAGCTCGCCGACTACCCGCTGGACCTGCCGCTGCTGGAGCAGCTCGAGGACCTGTACGCCCTCCTGAGCCCTCACGTCGGACCTGATGCCGCGTTGAGGCTGACAAACCCGTGACGGACTGACTGCAGGGACCTGTCGGAGAACGACCTCAAGACGGTGCCCGCCGCCTTCGGCTCGTCGACGCTGCGCGCGCTCAACCTGTCGTTCAACGCCATCGCGGACTTCGCGGCCGGCGCCAGCAACCTGAGCAACCTGACCGTCTTGTACGCGTCTGCTTCTTCTTCTGCTTGTGCTTCTCCTGGATCTAACACTGCCGTGGACCGCAGGGACCTGGCGGGCAACGCGCTCACGTCCGTCCCGACACAGGTGTTCGAGCTCCAGAGCCTGCGCGCGCTCAACCTGACGGGCAACCCGTTCGCGGACGTGGCGCTCACGAGCGCGCAGGTGGCGTTCCTCCGGTCGCTCGGCGCCTTCTCCATCGACTCGTTCGGCGGCGTCGGCCACTGCGCGTCCTCGCAGCAGACCAACGTCTCGGGCGTCGCCGTGTGCCTCACGGCCATCGCGAGCGACAGCAACAGCAGCAGCAGCGGCTCGGACGCGACCAGCGCGTCCTCGTCCTCAGGCGGTGGAGGCAACACGGCCGCCATCGTCGGCGGCGTCGTCGGAGGCCTCGCCGCCGTCGCGATCGCTTGCGGCGCGTTCCTGCTGCGCCGCAAGCGCAAGGAGAAGGACGTGGTGTACGGCCACCCGGACGACCACGAGCCGCACGACGGCAAGACGACGGGGGAGACGACGACCCACGGGACGACCGGCGGGACGTCCCACGCGGCGCACTCGTCCAACCAGCACCCGTCGTCGTCGTCGCGCTCGTCGCACCCGCGGGACATGAGCTCGGGCACGGGAGGCTCGCTGTGGACGGACCAGGAGCTGCTGTCGCTGCAGGTCAACCTGGACGACATCCGCGACGTGCGCAAGATCGGCGCCGGCGCCTTCTGCGTCGTGTACCTGGCCACGTACCGCTCGACCAAGTACGTGGCGAGCAAGCGGCTCAAGCGCGACGAGGTGTCGTGGAGCAACACGCAGCGCTTCCTCGAGGAGATCAAGCTCGTCTCCAAGCTCGACCACCCGCGCGTGGTAAAGCTCGTGGGCGTCGCCTGGTCCATTGAGGCCGACCTGCAGGCGCTGTTCGAGTACATGGAGAACGGCGACCTGCGTTCGCACCTCGAGCGCACGGCACACGGCGACCGCAGCTGGTGGCCGACGCACGCCGAGGAGCAGCAGCGCGAGGGCGACAAGCTGCAGATGGCCGTCGACATCGTCGAGGCGCTCGTGTACGTGCACTCGTTCAGTCCTCCGCTGGTGCACCGCGACCTCAAGTCGCGCAACGTGCTGCTGGACGGCGAGATGCGCGCGCACGTGAGCGACTTTGGCGTCGCGCGCTACAAGTCAGCGGACGCGACCATGACGCAGGGCGTGGGCACAGGTCGCTGGCTCGCGCCGGAGGTCATCTCGGGCGCCAGCGACTACGACCAGTCGTGCGACATCTTCTCCTTCGGCGTCGTGCTGGCCGAGATGGACACGCACGCGCTGCCCTACGACGACGTGCGCGGGCCCGGCGGCCACAAGGTCGCCGACGTGGCCGTGCTGCAGCTCGTGGCCGCCGGCCGGCTGCTGCCCAGCTTCTCGCGCGAGTGCCCGCCGCGCGTGCGCGAGCTGGCGCTGCGCTGTATGGCCTTCAACCGGAGCGAGCGCCCGAGCGCCGTCGAGGTCGCCTACGCGCTGCGGTCGCTGCAGAAGTCGGTCGAGCTCTCGAGCGGCCGCTACGTCGTCTGAGGCGTCGATAATCTATCACGACGCGCTCCTTCCGGCTGGAAGAAGGAGCAGACAAGCTGTAAGTGCCGTAACACCATGCTTCACCTCCATCGCTGTGTGTCTTGGTGCGACTGCGTGTCCCTCGCGCAGGTTCCGTTTTGCTGTTCGCCACAAAGATGGAGAGGCATGCTGCCACTTGATGACCGCGCGGCCGAACCCACCTGAGAGATGAACCGATCTGACCCGCAGCCTTCTCCGTGCCCAAGGCCAGCCTCTCTCGCTCATATCCGCTCACGACAAGCCGCAGACGAGCACGACGGCCATGACCAACCCGTGCCTGTTGTTGCTGCTGCTGCTGCTGCTGCTCGGTGGGCTCGCCGACGCGTCGATTTCCTCCTCGTCCTCGGCCTCCAGCGGCTCGTGCTCCGCGCCGGCCAAGACGCTGACGTCGTCCTGCGACGGCCTGTGCGCCAGCCACCAGCCGTGCCTCGCGTACAACGCGTCGGTCCCGTGCAATAGCTGCGTGACCAGCGGCGCGTGCCAGTTCAAATGCATCGACGGGTACGGGTCGACGGCGAGCGGCGTGCGCTACTTCGTGCTGCTCGTCTCATACTGGAGCTACGAGAGCGCGGAGGAAGCGGCGGCGCGCGAGTCGGACTCGAACTACGACGCAGAGGTGGACCAGCTGCCGGACAACTCGAGCGACTTCGCGTGGATCAGCAACTCGGTGCTCACGGCCATCGACGCGCTCGAGCTGTCGGCCGCCACCACTTCGCTGTAAGTCGCCATCAGACTCGCAGCACCGCCACTGTCTTGCCTAACATTGTGGAGACAGCATCGTGTCGGGCGGCAACTCGTTCGACGCGCTGTTCCGCAGCAAGGTCGTGCTCGTGGACCTCGCCCCCGACCTGCTGACCGCCCAGACGCAGCTCACGGACATCCGGCTGCTCAATATGAACGTCAAGGCCGAGGTAGACGGCGTCGTGGCCATGCTGCCCAACGCGACCGCCTCGCTCAGTCTCGGCAACACGCTGCTCTACGAGTTCCCCAACCAACTCGCGGCGCTGCCGGACCTCCAGACTCTGTACGTGTTGGTGGACTGCCGCGGGTTGCATGGCGTTGCTGACGGTGGCTGCAAGCAGCGGCCTGACGCCAACTACATCAGAGAGATCACTGACACGGACGGCATTGAGCAGTTGACCGGCCTGTGCGTCGAGTCTTGGGCCGTGTGATGTCCCCGATGGGAACCACTGACAACGTGTTGGGTCCGATTCACCCACTTGGACAGCAAGCTCAGGACGAACGAGCTCACGCGCTTCGACGGCCGCTTCCCGCTCCTCACCACTCAGTGCGTGGCGTCTCCAACGCACACGCGCTTCTTGAACGCCGTCTGATCGATGCGATCGGTCCTATCGACAGGGACCTGCGGGACAACAGCTTGACGACCATCCCTAGCGTCGTCCTCAACCTCACCAACCTCCGCGAGCTGTGCGTGGACCTCTGCCTTCCCACTTGCTGATCACGACGCAGTCCTAACGCCGCTCCATGTTCCACTGACAAGATACCTGTCGTCCAACCCGCTGGCGAACGCCATGACACCCACGGACTGCAACTCGCCGAGGCCTCGACGACCAGAACGAACACGGGCAATGCTCCCGGAGTCGCCGATACGTTGACATGCCTAACGACGTCATGCACTGCGTCGTGCGTTCCTCTGCTGCGCATTCATGGTCGGTGCTTTCCTTGGCTGTGCCAATGGACGAATGGAGCAGGTTGTCGACAGGCCGACAGAGGCACCGAGCAACTCGTCCACCGCCTGCGAGGCGGACGGGAACGACACCGCCGCGGGGCAAACGCCGCGATCACCATCGAAGAAATGGTATAACGGAGACTAGGACGTCGCTTCCATTCCTTTCTAGACGTTTACAGATGCATGCAACACTACAAGAGCACTCGAGCAGCCTTCAGTCGCTGCTCAAATGCTAAGTCCAATGCGCAAACCGCCACGAGCGCAGCGATCAGCTGCTGTTGAC
>JAADYF010000809.1:0-13316 GCA_023338175.1 Phytopythium delawarense | reverse complement strand
CAATCCTCTCGCGAACCAGCGACTCGGCGCTGTAGATCAAGCCGCCGAACTTGTCATCGAGCAGGTCGATCATGTGGAGGAAGATCGCGGAAATGGCTGCCTCGGAGCGGTGGAAGACCGAGGTCATGTCGAACAGGCGCACCGGGCACACAAGGCGGCGAAGCATGAGGCACAGCGCGTCCAAGCCAGTGGTGCGATAGCGTTCCTTCGTGATGATCACCTCGGGAAGTCGGAGCTTCGTGTATAGCTCCACGACGCCGGCGAGATCGAAGCGGAACGCCTTCATCGCCGTCTCGTCCGTGTAGGTCGACAGGTCGAACGCCACCGGAGGCACGAGCGGACGCTCCACCATCTTCTCGGGTTCCACCGTATCGAGGAAATACAGGTATCGTCGTCGTTTCCTTCGCGGCATCTTCGCCAAGGTGTAGTCCCGCAGCTGCTCTCTCTCTCCGAGAGCACCGCCTCCATCGTGACCGCTTCTTCTTCTTCTTCGTCGTCGTCGTCGTCTTGGACGTCATGGTCTCCTCGCTGATGTCGACACGTACTCGGAAGTGCTGCGCGTGTCGGTCGCGCAGGAGACGTATGGCCTGCCGTACCCGCCGGAGCTCATGTGCGTCGTCGACGACGCCTCGGGCGAACAGCAGCCGTGCCAGTACTTCGTCGTGCACCTGACCAACCACTCGACGCTCGCGGCCGACCCGTCGCGGCCCGAGGTGTTCATCAGCGGCGCGCTGCACGGCAGCGAGCGCGTCGGACCCATCGCGGCGGTCGAGCTGCTGGCGCTCATGCCTAAGCTCGCCACGTGGTGGCACGCGCACCCGGACAAGCTGGCTGCCGAGGCGTGTGGCCGTGCTCGCGACGAGCGCCATCGTCATCGGCGCTATCATGGGCGCTGCTCTACCGCCGACTGTTCCGCCGCCGGCGACAGCCGTACGAGAGCCTGAACGCGACGCGGCGCATCTGGGCAGCGCGGCCGACCACGACGACGAGAAGGAGGAGGAGGACCCGTGAGGAGAAGAGCAAGCGGGTAGCCACCGAGTGCTCCGGAGACAACGGGAGTCCGTATTGTATGGGTTCACTCATACATATGCCGCAAAGTATTAACGGTTGATACTTTTGCCGCATATGTATGAGTGATACCCGTAGCTTTGATCTGGATCGCCAACACATCGCATCAAGCAACTCCTCGACCAAAGCGACGAACATGGCGCTGAGCCGCAACTTCCGCACGACGTACTACAAGACGCTGGGCGTGCCCGTGGTGCAGCACATCGTGGACGTGGACGCGTCCTTCGCGGCGCTACTGGGGGACCGCGACGCGTCCTCGCCAGGCCCAGGGCCCGACACCGGACCGGCGGCCGCGCCGAGCGTCAACGTGCCGCAGCTGGCCAAGCTGGCGCTCGAGGTGGGCGTCGCGCCGGGCTTCCGCGCGCTCACATGGCAGCTGCTCACGGGTGCGCTACCGGCGCTGCCCGCGGCCTGGGCGTTCGCTCGAGCGCAGCGGCAGGAGATGCTGGACGACCTGCTGGCCGCCAGCGCCGCGCTCGACAGGGGCGGGCAGCAGGCGGATGAGGACGCCGACGCCGACGCCGACGCCGGCGACCTGCTTGGGCATGACAACTCGGAGGTGGAGGCGGCGGCGCGGCGGGTCGTCAGGCTTCACCGCTTCTACTGGACACAGATCCTCCAGCGCGACGCGTCTGGGCTGTGGGCCGCGAGGGACGCCGGCGCCGTCGCCCGCGCTGTATGCGACGTGCTGGCGGGCGACGCCGAGCGCTTCTGGTGCTTCTCGCGCGCGCTCGAGCTGCTGTCCGACGGCGTCGAGCTGCTGGACCCGCCGCTGAGCTCGGCGGCGGTGCGCGGGATGGCCACGGGCGAGGTCGAGGCCGTGCTGCTGCGTGTGCTCGACGTGAAGCGGCGCCGCGCCGTCGAGACGTCGAGCGGGACGCACAGGGAACGACTGTGACACGAGCTGGGCGGCGGGGGAAGACCCCGCACGATACGTTATCCATTACCTTAGAAGCCATGCAGCACGCTTCCCACGCGCGACGACAGCAGACACCGACAGATACGCTCGGCGCCATCGGTCACTCGTCGTCGTCGTCCTCGTTGTCGTCGTCCTCGTTGTCGTCGTCCTCGTCGCTCTCCTCCTTCGGCTTGTTGTGCGCGCGGCGCGGACGCTTGGTGCGTGCAGGCAGCGGCGCCGACTTGCGTTGACGACGGGTAGCGGTCGTCGCCGCCGGAGCGCTTCGCTTTCTCCGCACCGCTGCGGGTTTCGCTGCGGGTTTCGCTGCAGCAGCGACAACATCGGCGCCGACGTCGAAGTCCATTTGCTGCTGGTCCTCGCGGGCTGCTCGCAGTGTCAAGAGGAAGGCGCGCCAGTGCAGCTCTACCGCATCCGTGCACACCAGGTCGTCTACCATTGGCAGCTTCGCGCGTCGAGCGCGCTCCGATACCACGGCGGGTTCGTCAGTCGCCTGGAAGTCATGGAGCAGCACAAACACAACATGAACAATGGGTACTGAGAAGGTGGTCATGGCAGTCGGACGTACGTTAGAGGCGTTGGCCGGTCGATACGTTTGGCAGCGCTCGTTGTCCAGGCCGTACATGTCCTTCAGCGCGAGCTTGAGGCGCAGGAGCAGGCAGATAGCAAAGGCTGTGCATCCGCGGGCGTGTAGTTCGATCAGCCGCTTCTTCGAGAGCTTCGCTGCCGTCAGCGCCTCGCTGATGTCAATGTCGGCCTCCTCAGGGTCCTCGTCGTCCGGGATGCCGTCAAAGACTCCGGCGCCGTCAAAGACCTCCTTGAGATCGTCCAGACTCGAACTACGCAGCGTCCATTTCACAGTGTCAGTTCGTTTCCCCAGACATCCCCACGTCGCGCGCATGCTCCTTACCTGAGCTTGAGGCTGACGTGGCGGTTGATTAAATAAATAATGTACAGCGGCTCGTCCTCGACTTCGAAGGGCAGAGCTGCCAGGAGTTGCGCGAGGTAGCACAGGTACCCGAGGGTCGGCATCGCCGCGACGGCTGCAGCGGGTGCCGCCGAGACGTTCAGCGATGTCAGCACACTGCCCGTCTGCGTGAACTGATTCACGAGCGCCTTGAGGAAGATGTTTCGCTGCGTGCGCGTCCCGCGAATGCACGCCGAGTAGAGACGGCCAAAGAGGCACAAGGGCTTCTTGTCCTTGTCGACACCCCACACCGTTGGCGGACCTCCGATCCCATTGCTCGAGCCGACCAATCCACTAAACGCCGTGAGCTGGAAAGAGTATGAGATGGCGATGCCCTGGATGCTCGGCGTGTTCAGCAGCCCCGGGAACTTCTCATGAAGTGCCAGCAAGTGGCCATGCGCTGCATCGCGAATCGGCACCACGCGATCAGACTCGAGAGCGACGAGCGTCGGGATGCAGGGCAATGGACTCACGAGGCCCTGCGTAAGCAAGTTGCCAACACACGCAACAGCCTCTGTGCGGATCCGCGCCATCTTCGCACGCGTCAAGGCCAGTACGTTTGTCAGCTGGGCCTGCATCACACTTCCAATAAGCGCAGCGTCCGCTTCTTGGTCGCCGCGCACTTGCTCTTCTTTGCTCTTGGACTTGTCCATCTTGAGAGTTGCGATGCCCTTCTCCAGTCGATTCTGCTCTGCAACAAGCAGCTCGTTCAAACTCACAAGACACTGCAACTTTGCCTCATCCGACGAAGCAGTCAGCAGCGATTCCAGCACTCCATCTTGCTGAGCGCGGAAGAACAGACGCGGGCGAAGTGGGAAGAGAAATCCCAGTCCCTGCACTGCTTTTGCTGCGCACATGACGTTCCCAGGGATCTTCAGATACTTGGAGTATTCGTCGTAAAGAGACTGCGCAACGCTGCCAACAGTGAGCTTCTTGGCCTCGGTCGCCAACGCTGGGTACTTGTCCAAGTCAATCGCACCAGCGATTTGCCCAGAACTGAAGAGCGCACGTTGAAGCTTCGACTGGACATCTTGCGGGAGGTCAGCGAGCGACTTGGCATTGGCGTACTTCAGCATGAACTCGTAGAACATTTCCAGCAACTTGAAGAGCAGTACTGGGGGCCTGCGAGTGTTGGTGGCAATTGTTGCCAGGCACTTGACGCTCGGACTGACAACACTGGGTGGCGCACGGAGGATTAGTTGGTTCAGGTCTCCCGAGACTCGACTCACAATCCGCGGTGTGATCCGCTCCATGCCGGCGAAAATGTGCGTCAGGATCGACACGGCGAGGCTTTGGACCTTGGCTTCGATGGCCTTGCTCAGCAGGTCATCGCCCTTCAGGTACAGTGTCATGTGATCCAAGTGCGCCGAGAGCAACGGTGGATGCGCCTCACAAAATGCTGATAATGCCTTCATGCACGCGAGGACCTGCTGGTCCAGACCGATAATCGTGACGCCTGTTAGAGGATTTTGCTCCTCGAGCTGCAGAAGACGCTCGATCAAACACGAGACGAGCTTTTCCGATCGTTTGCGAGCCACTTGGATGTCTTCGGAGCGGTCACGCGGCACGCGACCACTGGCGGTCGCAGCTTTGTCGAAGTCCACATCTTGAAGCAACCGCTTCAAAAGTGTGACGAACCAGGCGAGACTCGGCATGTCGTGGATCACCTCTAGAATAATGGTTGCTACTTGCTCCGAGTCGTCGATCTTCGAGCGCTTGGTCTTTACCACGCTTGATGGTGTCACCACTGGACGCCGATACGTAGACCACGCCTCCTCAACAGATCGAGCGATCTTCCCATCCGGCGAAAGAAATCGCGTCGTGGACACTGGTGGAGATCCCTTTCCGTTGCTCGTCGGAGTGACTTCGTTGCTTGGCTTGGCCTCGACCGTCGTCCAGCCAGGTGGGAGTCCCCTCTGCTCCTCCTCGTCACTGAAACCATTTGCGGTCGGCGAAACCAGTCTGGAAGACAGATCTGCACCGAACCAAACCTCCTGGAACGTGTCGATGACGTAGTTCTTGACGACCTGTTCTTCTGTTGTGTCGCCGATCCTCTCCACAAGGCTTCTCATGCATGCACTTCGTCGGCGCACATGCTCATCCACGGGTTCCGCACCGTCGGGGTGTCTCTGGAATGCCGGCTGAGTCAAAAACGCACGAAAGATCCTGCACACGCTCTTTCGCACGCTGATGCCTTTGTCGCGTAGACGATCGACCAGCATGTCGAAGTACCTGTCAAACTGTGGTGAAAGCGAGTTTGTAAATCACACTAGCTCACCGCAATGCAGTGCAGTGGGTAAGAAGCAGCGCACGTACCAATGCCGGTTGCACCATAACGTACTTCCCGACCAAATCCACCGCAGCTTGACGAACAGAGGTTCGCTCATCCAGAAAGCATCGCTGGACTGCGCCGCGCACGCCGCCTTCCGCCATCAGCATCGGATCAACATCGACGATGCCAGCAAGCGCCTTCATCACACGAGCACGAAAGCTGGGAATGCCGTTGGATAGCAGCGCCATGATGTGGGCCAGCAATTTATCGAAGATGGCACAAAAGTCGCGGGTCACCACGAGTCGCAGCCCCAAGCGCAAGCCAAGTTCAGTCGAGGGTGGTGCAACCTTGGACTTCGTGTCGACGGTAGACTTGGTCACACCCCAGAGCGACTGCCAGTGTTTCGCCTCCGCTTCAATGATGCTCCGCTCATTGATGTCTCCACCGCTGAGAGAATCCAGCATGAACCGCAGCAGTAGCAGGCGCTTCGAGTCCACTTGGGTCATTTCCGTCCGGCTGCCTCGACGAAGGTACGCGATCACGATGTGTTTCAGGACGACCATGTCGCAATTGTTCTCACCTTTTGCATCTTCTTGGCTTGCTTCCTTCTTCACGATGACTCCGGCCAGGCTCAGCATCCGCGAGTAATCTTCGATCGTGGCTTGAGCGTCGACATCATCAGCGATCTTGTCGCGGATCACTGCGTTTTGTTGTATCTTGATGGCCGAGCATATCTTACCCACAAGGGTAAGAGAAGTCAAACTCAGCTGGGACTCCGCCTTGCGCGTGTCCTTCGACGAACTTCCGCTCAGAATGCTCGCGAGAGACGAACTGACAACCTCCAGCAAGATCTCCGCACCTGCCCACTCCGGCCGCACGAACATTGTCAGCATGTCTTCCACGAAGTTGTCCAGCACTGTGCGGTTGTCTCGGTCGTCATTCTTCTTGAAGCACTCCTTCATGAGCGGCCCGATGAAGAGACGAGCACCTTCTCGCGCTTCCTCGAGCATACTGCTCGAGAGCTTCTTCATTTCTTCTGCCAACGACGACGAAGCATCCGCGCTGGAGTCAACTTGCGCGGCACTTGATTCCCGATGCGCTTTCTCTTCAAGAGCTTCTATGGCTGCAGTCGAGGTGCACGACTGCACCAGCGCGACCACCACGGTCGATATACGTTGAATGTACTCCTTGGAGTTGAGTAGTTTCACGGTCCGCAAGTTCCGCTTCGCCGTCGGGAGCTTCATCATGGCGTTGACGATTTCTTCCATCACGAGAGCTCGATGGTCCTTGTAGTTCACGAAGACGCTGCGAAGCACCAGTAGTCCGCTTTGCTGAAGAGACGTGGCGAACGAGCTGTGCTCCAACAAGAAGAACTCGACCATCGCCGTGGAGAAGTGCAAGACCCAGCGATCTGCAAGCTTGACAGCCTGGAGCAGCTGTGCCAAGTGATCCATGAACTCGCAAACGACCGGCAGAACACGCTCGATCGCTTTGCGCAGGGTCTTGTTCGAGCGAAGGTTCACACGCTGCTGACTCGGTGCTCGACGACCAGCCGACGACTTCTGTGCCTCATCCTTGCCTTCCTCGTGCGCAGCGTTCGCACCCGGAAGGCTGACCGTTGTCGCGAAACTCGTGTCAATGCAGGGTAGAATCAGGCGCCTCACCGTATTGTTCAGCAGCTGGATGCAGTTGTCGATCGTTTCTTCGGACAGCACTCGGCGGTCAATATCCGCGGTCGACATGACAATGAGCTGGCACAGCCCAACATCCAGTGACGTCATCAGCTGCAAGTCCATTCCGCCGACTTGCCACTCATTGCTGCTACTTGCTTCCGAGCTCATGGAACCCAACAGATCGATCGTCAGCCCATGCTGAACCTGCAGCGCATGCATGAACCGATTGTTAAGCATCAACAGGCACATATGCACGAGCTGCAAACATGATCGTACCTGTTTGTCGAGCAGACTCATCAGCGAGATGATGAGGTCAGGCTCAACCTTCTGTATCAAACTGGCCTTCTCCATGACCTTGAGTGACTGGAACAGGGCTTGCACTTCAGACCGCTCAAAGATAGCCAGCAACTGACTTCCAGAGGAAGCCTCGGCTTGCTGGCGGTCGGCCATGATCTCCAGCAGGCGCTCAAGCATCTCCGAGTACTTGTCCACGCTCCCTGCGACCCGCTCCTCGTTGGTAAACAGCGTGCGCGGAGGACACTCGTCCACTTCTTCCGCCTCTTGGCTTCCGTCCACTTGGTGTGCCAGTTCCTCAGCGTCCGGTACGGATCCAGACATCTCCAGGTTGTTCTCGGACAGCCGCGGCTTCTTTCTCGGACTGCCGCTTTCAGCGTCGACTAATTCGCGCTTCACGCTGTCTGGGGACTGGTGCTCGCCTGGCGACCCGGTTCGGCCTGGGAGTCCTCATCCATCATGACCGTTAACGCTGTCTTACCGTCTTCCACCAACACGCCACACGTACCTCCAAATACACCGGCGTGCACCACGGCCTGCGCCCACGGCGGCAGTCTCTGCAGCGCGTCTGCGTCCAACAGCGCCGTCATCTCGCTCGGTCTGTCGCGTTCAACCAACCGTCCGCATCCCACGCCGTCGTCATTCACTGCTCAATTACACCCACACCACCACCACCAACTCCACGGCTGTCTACGCACACAGTGCCGCAGGTGGTCGCGCCCCGAATCAGCGCCGCGAGTCGCGCAGGATCGAAGCCCATGTCGGCCACGTCTGCGGACGGCAGCGGGTGCAGCGCCTCGCGCGCGTCCGCCGCCGCCGCGTCCGCCGGGTCCACGAACAGCGGGAACAAGAAGGCGCCGCCCTGCATGTTGCCGGCCTCGCTCGACGCCCCAGAGACAGCAGCGCACGGCCCTGGCAAGAGTGCGGCCGGCCGCCTCGGACGTCCAAGACTGCGGGAATGCGGCAACTTTCCCTTTTGGCGCGGCAACTTGGTGCGAAGGTCGCGCGAAGGTTGCGCGATAGAGGAGGATAGTACCGTGATGAAGGTCTGTAGTGGCACGCTCTGTAAGACGAAATACGTTTGACGAGCACGAGGCAGTGAACC
Organism: Phytopythium delawarense; assembly: GCA_023338175.1. Classification (NCBI taxonomy): domain Eukaryota; phylum Oomycota; class Peronosporomycetes; order Pythiales; family Pythiaceae; genus Phytopythium; species Phytopythium delawarense. The sequence goes on along the minus strand of JAADYF010000809.1, from coordinate 5,021 downwards.
TGCGGCCGTGGTCGCTCACTTGCATGGGCTCCACCGGCGGACTCAGGAGCGGGGACGGCGGATTGAGAGCTTGGGAGTGCGAGCAGCGCCATCCGTCGTGCCATGAGCCTCAAAGGAGTGTGTCGCTCAGTTGTTTCTCTGTTTATTGCGTTAGATACTGGTCGCGTACATCCATCGATCCATCGTCGGGGTCGGCACCCGCACGGCAGCGCTCCGTCTCGCTTGTGCCCCGCCCCTCGCGCTCTATTCACTGCTGCGACTGCTGCTGCTGCTGCTGCTCCATGATGTCGGCGTAGCTCTCCTGGAGGCGCACGGACGAGCGCATGGTGTGGCGCAGGAACTTCTCGGCGCAGCTGCTCACGCACGAGAGCTCCTTGTCGTCCAGCTTCTTGCTGCGGAACGAGTGCACGCACTCGCTGAAGCACAGCTCCACCGTGCGGCTGAAGTACGCGATGGTCTGCGTCACGCGCATCTCCTCGATGTGCTCCTCCATCTTGCGCTCGAACTCGCGCTGGCTGCTCATGGTGCTCGGCTCGACGTCTCACCCGCTTCGTGGTCGAATGACCGTGAACGACTGGGGGGCTGGCTGTCCCGCGTTTATTATTCACTAGGGACATGTCCCAAACTTAATCCCACAATCTTCGGAATCAGACCCACTCCTGAGTTCGGAACACAAGGGACCATACTGAACACCGCGCCAAATATCGAAGAGAACAAGATATCGAAGCGATAAAGCTGCTCAAAACAGGTTTCACCGAGCCAAGCGGACGCGTCGGACGAGCGCGCTCCTGTGTGCAGCTGACGCCCGGGACGACCGCGGAGAGGGGGCGAGCATGAGCGCGACGGCGTGGGCCAGCTGGCTGGACAGGCTCGAGGGCGCGCGCAGCCAGGAGCAGGTGCTGGCGGCCAAGATCCGCGCGGGCAACGCGGCCGCCATCGGCACGAGCGTGTTCGCGCTGCAGCAGGGCGTCTCGCGGCTCTCGCGCGACTTTGACCAGCTCAAGCGCTCTGCGGGATCGGCCGTGTGCGTCTTGCTTGCTTGTATGTTGAGTTGGGAGGCTGGCGGCGCTGACAAGGAGCGCGTGGGTGGGTTGATTCAGGACCAAGCAGGAGCTGGAGCGGCGCGAGCGGCTGCTCAGCCAGTTGGTGCAGGACCAGGTGCGTCGGCGCTTACCTCGCGATGGTTCCTGGGGGATTGGGCGGCCTCTGACGCATGCTGGGCGTGCAGAAATCCGATCTGGACGCGTACAACCGCCGCACGTCCTCGACTGGAGGGTGCGTCCCGCTCTGCTTTTCAACTTCTTCAGCGACCACAGCATTCACACATGTGTGCCAACACTAACCGCTCAGGCAAAGCAACGGCGGGGATCACTCGAAGAAGCTGCTGAGCATGCAGAACCAGATCATGAAAGGTGCGCTCTGCCTGCCAGCGTCGAGAGGGTCCAGCCGTCGGAGCTGACTGGACACGCGGCCACTGCTCTCAACAGACCAAGACCAGCAGCTCGACCTAATCGGCAAGGGCGTGTCGAACCTGAAGACGTACAGCCTGACGATGAAGGACGAGACGGACCTGCACGTGCGGCTGCTGAACGAGATCGACGACGACGTGGGCCGCGCGACGGATGGGCTCGCGTCCGAGGGCTCCCGCGCCGCGCAAGTGCGTCCAGCAGCTGGTCTCCATGCGGCGCTTGCTTGCTGCGAGCTGTCTGGCTGAACGTCTTGCTGTGTGTGTCTGTGTCGGTGTGCAGGTGGCCAAGCAGAGCAACAACGTCAAGCTGTATATCATTATTCTGGTGCTGCTCGTGATCCTGATCCTGCTCCTGCTGCTCGGCAGCTGAGCAACGCGACTGGGAGCGCGGCGGCAGACCCGGGAGTGTAGTTTTGGATGCGTGTTTCGTGCTCGGTCCTCCTTTATAAACACGGTCGTTTCGGCGTGCTAGTCGGCCTTGGCGGGCGTCTTTCTCCGCGCCATCAGCCGCCGCGGGGCCTTGCGCGAGCGGAAGGCGCCGGATCGGAACAGAGTGAAGAGGATCATGACCTAGGAGCAGCAGCATCGAACTGTCAGTCGATCGAGGCAGGCAACAGGAGGCGAGCCAACCCGACGCTGGCGTACGTTCTTGCCGAGCCAGACGCAGGTGAGCGCGAGGCGGACGGTCTGGACCGTGGACACGGCCGCCTTGACACGCAGGAAGAGCGCGATCGGCAGTGCGACGTCCCCGTACAGCACCACGAGCGAGACGAATAGCGCGAGCTTGACGAACTGGCATGGGTGCATCGACCTGTCAGGTCCCTCTGGCCGTCGCGTTCACTTCAGGAAGACAGCAAAGGACCCACCAACGCCGTGTTGCGGAAGTAGAGCAGCGTCGAGACGGCGGCGACCGACAGCCGCACGGCCACGGGCTTGTCGAACTCGACCGCGCAGCTCGCGGCCAGCGCCAACAGCAGCATCTGCCAGACCAGACCAGACCAGACCGAGAGGTATCCTTCGTCAGGAACTCGCAAGCCGACGCCTCGTGCGCACACTACAGCACCCCAGGCGGGAGGGAAGGGATAGAGACGCACGAGCTGCATGTAGACGGCCGCGTCCAGCCTCACGGAGCGCCCCGCGGTGGCCGCGTCGCCCCAGAGCGTGCGGTGCAGCTCGTCATGGTGCAGCACCAGCACCATGCTCGCGACGCCGCCGTGAAGTAACAATAAATGTTCACCACCACCATGTTGACCAACATCTCGATCCATAGTACAATCCAAACTCCATACAAGAGACCTTAATAACCACTTTATGTTGGGCATGGGAACAGATTTGGATTCGGTTTACGTGTGTTATTTGATTTAAGTTAACTATTTATGCCAACCACCACTCTGTCTCTATTTTGGGCTGTGTTCCGCATTAGAGTGATTGCGAAATCGCTTCTTTTAGGCGTTTTTGCCCTCCAAAGGGGGCGAGGGAAGCCTGTGGGAATCGTGTTCACTTTAAAAAAATCGGCGATTGTGCAGGCGAATACAATTTTCAACTTCGAGTAACCGGGGTACGTTTCTGAGAATGATCGGAAGCAGATCTGATACAATTATTGTACGGGACAAGCCATTAGACTTGATTTTCGGTCCCCAAACTTGTCTGGTGCATAAAATGTGCAGAAGTCGCCAATTTCCTATTTTTGCCGAACGCATGGGGCTGCACAAAAAAAGTTCGTTATAATTGCGCCGAAGCAGGTGGTGATTGGTGGAAACGCCTGCATTTCGCCCAACTCGAAGAAGGACCCAAACTTGTTCCAGTCCCGTCGCCAGCTCCGTAACCAGTCGCGTTCGTTCTGGCCAAGGCTTTGCGCACTTCCCACCACTGGTGATAAAAACGGTCGTTCTTTTGTTTACCCCAAAAGACGAGTGCATTAGTTTTTCTATCGTCTATTCGATTCGTCAAAATAATTACCCACAAATCAAAATAAATATTCGTGTTTTCGCAATTTATTTTGGCAAATTGAGCTCTTTGACGACAGACGACAACAGAGGTCGCATGGTCTCCGACGAGCTGCTCGACGGACGCCATCAGCGCTCGCATGGCTCCAAGACGTAACGGTGCTGTTTGTCGAGACTGGAGGCTATCGTGATTGATAGTACAGAGCACAAGAGGCAATAGCCATCGCATAAACTTGTTGACCCACTCCATTCATCAATTAAGCTGTCCCTCCGTGATTGGAAAGAGTGTCCTAAGGGAGGCTTTGTATGCACGAAGACCCCCAAGCTTTTCTCTTGGGAAAGTTGGGGTCGTTGTCGGGTGGAAATGGCCCTCTCAGTGGCTCGGGAATATCATCATGCTCCGGCTGTGAATCATCGGATTCTGAATCACTGTCGGACTCCACGCGTGCAGCACCTGCAGCTGCAAATTGAGCGTCCTGAACTGCAGATGCGATCTCTTCGGCGATCATTGGGTCTTCGCATACCTCATCGAGGTACTCGTCCCATAGTGAAAAAGCCACGTCTCCGTCAACTCCATCACCAGGATCATCATCGTCGTAATCATGAGCTGCACCGTCTTCATGTTGTTGTGGCGTTCGTGGTGGTGGTGTGCGCAGGGATTCGTGCTGATGGGTGCTGGAGTCCCCGTTGTTGAGCATGTCTCCAGCAACGTGGATTACACGTTCGTCAGCGCTGACAATCCGTTTCTTAGTTCGCTCCTTGCCATTTGCGTACTAATCTCGTTGACGAATATGTTTTCGGATGATCTGAATGCTCCGAACCTTCTCTGACCCCATCCGATTCCGCCTTGCCGTATGAATCAAGCCGAGCTCGCTGAACAACCGCTCACACGTTGCAGTGTTCACTGCGATCGACAAAACTGCAATTACCAGCTTAGGCAGTCTGCTTTTAGGATGGTCGTCAGCGACAGAGTGCCAAAAGCCAGCAATATCGCCTGGGAACTCGTCTGCACTGATTCCGTTCCATTTCCCCATTATCCAGCGACGCAAGTTCCGACGAATCGTGCCAAAATCCTCACCGATCAGTCGTCGGTAATAGTAGACGGCGAATTTGCCGACCTGTGACCGCAGTTGGTCTGTTTGCAATGTCCCGAGCTTGGTTCGCGAACTTGGGATGCAGAGCGTAGGCAAGCATGAAGAGTGGTTGCTCGCATTGGGCCCAACGCGCCTCGACGCACTTCACCAATTCTTCATTGCTACGCTGGTTGTCCCGGAAACCAATGTAAATGTCGCGATATGAAATCACAACATCGGCCAGTGTATTCTCATCCCTCTGGAGCCGGAACGAGGCAACAGAGAGAGGCAAGATCACTTGCTCTGCTGACAGAAGCTTCGTCCAGAAGCTATCGCTGGTCAGGACACGAAGCGTTTCTGGGAAATCACTGTGAGCCTGGTACGTGCGCGCAAATGCTTTCAGAGCCGTCCTCACTCGCAGCAATGACGCAAAGCAGCTGTGCATTGAGTTCCATCGCGTTTTGCACAGCGAGAACAGGGCCAATCGGACGCCATAAAACCGCACGATCACTTCACGCGCGCGCTGCAGCCACT
>JAADYF010000808.1:0-13327 GCA_023338175.1 Phytopythium delawarense | reverse complement strand
TGGGGGGGGGGCGTCCAGCAACCGCTCTTCTCACCGACTGACCATTTGGTTGGCGTGTGGCTTTCCGTTGATCAAACACACGCATGATTCTCCATCCGGCCGTGCCGCATGGCGTCGAGATGGCGTGACAACTTGCAGCAGCAGGTGGCTTCCGTTTCGAGCGATCGGTGATTTCGCCACTCGGGCAACCAACACCGCGCACAATCGCACACTTGTTCACCGAACCGCTCACATGCCCACGAGCGGTCTCCCAGCCGCGAACACTGGGCGATCCACCTCCAAGAGCACGAAGCGAGCGAGGATTGGCTTGGAAGGGGATCGTGCAATACGCACTCGCCATGATCGGCCGGCCTTCGGTGGGCTGATCGTCAGCGTGATGCCCTTCGGAGTATGGTGCACGTGTGCTCCAGGTGAGCGCGAATTGTACGTTTGAGCGGGATGACCAGATGGGAGCTGCGAGAAGAGGGGCGAGGCGCTGGCATTGCGGAACCCGCCCGGCCAATTCGCATAGTCAACCCAAGTGAAACGGGGTCGCCAGCTGGTTTCCTGTCACGATCGCGACCACCTGCCGCCGCTGAGATTCTCCACCAAATCGGCGGACTGAACCACGAATAAGAGGCGACAGTCTCGGCGGGGCGAGCCTTTCACCTCCAACAGAGTTGAACTTGCTGATCGCCATCCCGCCCCCCAAAGTTCGGAAACCAAGACGCGACCGCCCAACGTTCCAGTTCAACGCGTTTCCATTGCGATCCAGCAGGAACCAGTGGGTCCAGTGGGTCCAGTGGGTCCAGAGGCCGCTTGGGCCGCCGCAAATCGCGCGCGGCCTTCCTCCTCTGTCCGTCCGGCATGACACGGTGCGACACGAGTCCCCAGGCGCTTCGCGTGGGCGTCGGGCCAAGCGCCGACGGCCCCAGCCGCTCAGGTCCAGCAAGCGTCTGGCGGCGGATTTACACTTGGTCTCAGTATCCTTGCCGCGGTCAAAGGAGCCGGAGAGGCCCTGGGCTGACAGATACAGTACAGCGCGCCTGCTGTTTTTCGGGGCGCATCGTTGATTTGCCCACTGAAAAGCCGGCACGTTTTTAGTAGCGCCAACACCTCCAATTACCCCCACGCTGTCGTGGTAAATCCTGTTTGCAAGTCATATATAGAAGGGCTGGAGCAGAGAATTAGCCGCTAAAACGTCCCTTCCGCGCCTTTTTTTCGCGGAGAAAAGCCGCCGACACCTTGGGCTGCACATGCCATTCGCGCTTTGCGGCTCTGCCCCCCACTTTCTCCGGTCGGTCTCCGCGGCGAGTGACTCCCGCGGCCCGCGGCTTCCTGGCACCCTCGAAGCCGAGACTCTCGCCTGTCGCTCTCCATCTCCTAGAGCGGACGAGTGGGCGAGAGAAGCAGGTCGTCGTCGTCCGTCCCCTGACGCGAGCCCCACCCATCGGCCCGGCCGATACCGTCCCCTGTCCACTCCCCCCTTTGCCGCGCACTGGATCGCGCCGCTAATTATAGACCGACGAGGGCAACAGCATGCCGCAGATGCAGACGCAGACGCAGACGGCGGACGCGCCGCCGCTGACCATCCAGATCCAGCCCAGCATGACGCCGCGCACCGTGTTCGTGCGCATGAAGGACCTGCCGGGCACGGCCGCGGTCGAGCTGGACGGGCTCGCGCTCGTCCAGGACCTCATCGTGCGCTTCCACGAGCACGCGTTCGCCAAGTCGTACGCGGCCTTCGCGGCGCGCGCCAGCCTGCTCATGCACCGTGACACGCTCGAGACGCCCGTGCGCTCGCTGGACGAGCTGGAGGACCTCGACGTGCTCGTCTACAAGCCGTGCGACGAGCTGCGCGTGCTCGTGGAGCAGGGCTGCATCACGCCCGTGCTCGGCGCGCGGTCCGCCGCTCGCGGCTCGATGCCCCCGGCGCTGTCGCCGGCCAGCTCGCCGTCCGGGCTCAAGCGCAAGGGCCGCGCGGCGTCCGTGACCAACAACGTTGAGCGCGTGCACCGGTACGCGTCCGACCTGGCCAAGATGGACGTGTCGCCGCGCGAGAAGGAGCTGATTGAGGACATGCTGATCGTCGGCGACGAAAAGGTCGTGGACGCCATGGAGCAGTTCGTCATGCACCGGAACACGGCGACGCTGCGCCGCGCGCTGCGCGGACCCTCGGGGGCCGTGCGCAGCAGCGGCGACAAGAAGTCCATGGCGAACGCGCCGCCGACGCCGACGCTCGAGAACTTGTCGGTCAACTTTTCGTCGCTGGATGTGCAGTCGCCGGTGGTGCCAGCAGCCGGAGCCGACCAAGCGAACCCCTTCCTGATGGGGGGAGAGAACCCGTTTGTGCGCGCGGCCGCCACAACGTCGAGCTTCCATGACGTGACGAGCATCTCGGACCATCGCTTCCAGCCTCCGATGATGTTTGACACGGATTCGTCGCCCTTCATGTCCGGCAGCTTCAGCACCGCGCCGATGATGATGATGCCAGTGGAACACGCAGAGGAGACGCGAAGCAGCGTTAGCGGTGGTGGCCGGCCATCGCTGATGCTGGACGACGGCAATGATGATGCGCTGTCGTCGGCGTTTCTTCCTGCCATCCAGGAGTCGTCGACCTCGCGGCTCTCGCTATCGCTGGAGCATCTAAGCGCCACGTTCGACGAGTCGTCGCCGCAGCTTTTCTCAATCGCAGCGCTGCTAGACAACGTGCCGGTGCAGCGCGACTTCCTCGCCAAGTACTCGGTTGGCGAGGTGCTCGGCTCTGGCAAGTCGTCCGTCGTGAAGGCTTGCACGAGCAACGCGACTGGCGAGAAGTTTGCGGTCAAGATCATCGACAAGCGGCAGATGCTGGAGGTGCGCTTCCTGAAGCGCGAGCTGGAGATCATGTTCTCGCTCCGTCACGACGGTATCGTCCGCCTTGTCGAGCTGTTCGAGAGTCAGGACGAGCTGTTCCTGGTGATGGAACTGTGTGGGCAAGAACTGTTCGCGTACATCGACCGCCAAGGCCCGCTTCGCGAGAATGTGGCGCAGAAGCTCATCCGCCGTCTGGTTGCGACCGTCGCGTACCTGCATGACGAGTGCATCGTCCACCGCGATATCAAGCCTGAGAACATCTTGATCCACAGCGACGATGTGAGCGACATCAAGTTGTCGGACTTTGGCATCGCTCGGCGACTCGAAGGCGGCGACTGCACGCTCACACCGCACGAGAGCCTGTCCGAGGTCGCGAACCTCCACGACCAATCGAATTCGACTGGCGGGTCGTCCGGTGCGTCCGGCGGTGTTCGGAACCGCCTGGCGCGCGCTCACACCAAGTGCGGCACGCGCGACTATGTTGCGCCGGAGGTCATGAGCGGCAAGGGATACGGCACGGAAGCGGATCTGTGGAGCGTTGGTGTGGTGACCTTCGTGCTGCTGAGCGGCTGTGCACCCGTGTTTCTGCCGGACACGGACGGGTCCAAGAAGGTGTTCTTCTCGGAGTCGGACGGCTGGGTTGGCGTGTCGGATGACGCCAAGCGCTTCATCGAGACGCTGCTCGTGCGGAACCCTGAGGCGCGCAGCACGGCTGCCGAGGCGCTCGAGCACCCGTGGCTCAAGGCAGTGACACAGTGAAGACTCCACCCCAAGCGACCGGGCTGCCGAAGCAAGCGGAGGAGCGAGACGAGCGCAATCTCCGCGATAGTTATAGCATTTTATCAACAGAACCCCACCGCGGCCGCTTCGAGTGAAGAGGACGAGCCCGCGGACGAGCCGCACGGAGCGACAAGAGCAAGAGCAGCAGCAGCAGCGCGCGCGTGTTGTCGATTGTGAATGGAAACCGAGCACAAGACGGCGGAATCTTGTGCAGCAGCGCGCAAAGGCATGCATCCTGAAGTCGCAGGCGACATATATTATAGGAAATGACAACCGTGATACTTTGCTGTCCAACGAGGTCAAGATGGACTCATTTCAGGCACGGTGTCATGTCATATTGACTCACAAGGTTGCGTCCAAGCTGGTGGCCCAACGCAGCAGGCTGGGGAATGCTAGCCCACCTCCGCTCATCGACGAAGCGTGCCTGACTCTACCAACCGCTGGCGCCACCGTCTCTGCGTGACGACGTAGCTTTGCGCTCAAAATAATGGCCTGTCGTTTCTAAGTCGTTTTCAAGATGTCTCGAACGTGTCTCAGACTCAGACGTTTTGAAGACTTTTAGAGAACAAATCCACCGACATTATTCGCTCGATCGAATTTAACAATCTCGAAACAAGTAAACGAAAAATTATAAATATATATGATATTCTATGAATATAATCGGCCATAGTATTGTACTTTTTTATTGGTCAATTACGGTTAGAGTTGTGAATATCTCTAATCAAGTGGTTGCAAGTCGTTCCCACAATTATAAACGACTGTCCGACACCATGAGCTCGGGCGCGGACATGGCGGCGCCGGAGGCGGCTGGGGAGGAGCAGGGCGCGGCCCTGCGGCAGCTAAAGCAGTCATGCGAGGCGCTGCGCGGCGTGCTGGGCGACATGCAGGCGCAGAAGGCGGTGGCGGCGGCGGGCGATCGCGACCTGCACGACCGCCGGTCCCCGCGCGAGGCGGACAAGGCGCGCGCCAAGGAGCAGCGCTGGCGCGCGCTGTTGCTGCTGCGCGGCCTCAAGGCAGGCCTGCGCGACACGTTCCTGGCCTCGGACGCGTGGAAGGCGCGCGTGCAGGAGCAGAAGGACCGCGTCGAGGCGCACCAGCTCAAGCTGCAGAACCTGCTGTACGAGAAGGACCACCTCGTGCGCGAGATCCGCCGCTGCCGCGGGTTCAGGTGCGTCTCCCGACCGTCTAGTACACGCCCCCTCCCGTGTTTCCGCTTGGCTAACGCTCGTGTGTCGCCGGCAGCACCAAGGAGATGGACAAGATCGAGTTTGAGAGCGGCGCGCTGCCCATTTCGGTCGATCCGGACGTGCACCGGCAGCACCTGGACCAGCTGACGCAGGAGCTGGCCACGCGCAAGCGGTAGATGTTCCCCTCTCCAATTACCCTAGTCACTGCGTCGTGAGGGTAAGCTCCTGACTCGTGCCGTCGCGTGCTGTAGTCTGCAGGAGGAGCTGAAGCAACTCAAGGCCAAGATCGCCGAGGTGGACGCGGCGTCGCAGGCCAAGCAGAGCTTCCTGGACGGACTGAGAGACCAGGTGTCAAGCATCGAAGACGCGACCACTGGGCTCCAGACGTACATGGGCGAGCCCGTGACGGCGCAGCTGAGGCGGCAGCACGCGGCGCAGCAGCTGCCGACGCCGCTCTACACGCTCTACTGCGAGCTGGAGGCGTACCAGACCGCAAGTGACACGGCCCAGCAATTGAAGCTCGAGGTCGTGGACGCGGTCGAGGTCGTCGACAACCAGCGTGGCGCTGCCCACACCAAGCGCAGCTTTCCGGCGGCGTTGCTGGCCGGTGCGAGCACCTCGGCGGCGAACGAGCACGGAAGTCGACCCGCGTCGGCTTCAAAGCGCCAGAAGGTGACGCCGTCGCGATCGCCATCCGCTGGAGCGTCCGCTGCTCTCGCTGCGCCGGCTCCGTCGCGGTCTCCGTCGCAAGCTCGCGGCAAATCGTCGGACGAACAGCCTGAAAACGGTGAGGTCGTCGCTACGAACACGGCTGAGAAACTTCTGGCGCTCAAGCCGCATGAACCGAGTAGCGAGAGCAACGCTGCTGCCAAGAACGAGCCATCGATCGCACCGGTCGCGAAGCATGGGAGTGCAATGGAAGTGGACGACGACGAAGGACAGTCAGCTGTCACGACGGCCGCGGAGATCTACAACCTGTGGGAGCCGAGCACCAAGGCGCTCCAGCTGACGCTGAACGTTGCGACGACCAGCTTGGACGCGAGCGGAAGCGATGCAACGACCGGGTCGTTCACGATCGTGTTCCAGTACCTGCCAAACGCCAAGATTGTGACGGCCGAGATCCTCAAATCAACTCCTGGCGGGTTCGCGCACGGCCGGCAGAATGTCCTGATGAACCTCTTCCCTGGCGATGACGGCTTATCGACGCCTCGTGTGGCCAACAACTATGCGCTTGCTGCTGTTCGCGATGTCAGCGGGGATGACGACGACGAGAACGATGCCATTCCTGCATCCCATGAGGTCGAGTACCCCGCGAGTGCGCCGAGTCGCCCCTATCACTGGGCACAGTGGATCTGCGGCTTGTACCCACTGCCTCGTGGCCACGACAGCGACCAGAGCGGCGCGCTTCCTCGTCGTCGGCCGGAGCCGTCGATCCGGAACGTCATCTCGCAATTGACGAAGCGATTTGTGGCGGCGATTGTCGTCAGGAAGCAGCTTGAGGTGCTCTCGAAGGCTGCGCGGAGTGCTGAGGCGCCGGTCGTGTCTGTGTCGGCAACGGCGTCCCATTTGTTCCCTGGCGAGCCCAGCACGCGCCTCGCCGACTGGAAGGAAATGTCGGCGCCGCGCAACGACCCGTTCGCGTTCTCGCAGACGTCGAAGGGTGGCGACGCTCCGTCGTTCTACCTGCCGACGACGGGCTGCCGGTACTTCCGCGCCGAGTTCCGCAACAACAGCATGCGCGTGTCGGCTCTGGTTGAGCTGTCGCCCGAATTCCCCATGCGGGCCCCCCGGTTCCTGTTCCAGTCGCGCGCTGCCGCCGGTACCAACAAGGCCACCGAGGATGGCCAGCTGCCGCTCTACGAGAACCAGCTCAAGGTATGTGTTTCGTCTCGACTGCAGTGTGCTTGATGCTCGGTGAACTGACTGGTGTCGTCTCGGTCTTGCAGGAGGTGGAGGTGGAAGTGAACGCGTTCTACGACGAGCTTCTGCCGTGTGGCTGCCCATCGACGTTCCTGCTCATGCACCAGCTGCGCAAGGTGCAGCAATGCCTGGACGTCTTGGCTGCCTCTGCCAGCGAGGGCCAGGCCGCGACGCTGTGCTTTGGCCGCGAGCACCGCGGCAAGGACCGCCGCCACGCGATCGTCATGGACTCGGTCTCCAAGGACCTGCGCCACCGCTAGTCATCAGGAGGCGGAGAAGATGGCAGCGTTCTCAGCTCTATAAACCTGCATGGAGTCGCCAGCGCGACGATGAGAATGGGAGAGGAAGATGGAGGCGTTTGATTTGATCGTTAAGTTAGCATGAACGTGCGTGGTGGCGTGGACAGAGCGGCCTGCTCGGGCAGACGCATGGCCCCCCACCCTCACGACGACGTCTGCTTCTTCTTGGTCAGCTGCACCGTCTCGCGCTTGAGCACGTGCAGCAGCGTCTGCGAGCTCTCCAGGATCTGCCATGGACACACTCGGTGAGCACTAAGAGCAGGCAGGCATGGCTGCTATCGACCAAGCAAGCACGCACCTTCATGTACGCAGCCTCGGTCTCCTGGATGGTGCGGTCGTACTCGTTCCGAGCCTGGGTTTTCCGCGCGAGCGCCTCGTTGATCTTGCTCAGCCGGTCCGTCAGGATGGTCAGGTCCTTGGCCACAGCAGCACAGTCAGGGTCAGCTCCATCGTTCACCGTGCATTGTCATCAAAAGACGAGAGCGATCGCTCGACCGGCCGCCTACCTTCTGGATCTTGGCCTTCTCCTCCTCCTCCTTGAGCATCTGGCGGTTCACCTCCTCGCGCTTCTCGCGCAGATCCTCGATGCACTTGACCAGCTCATTGTTGTAGTTCTGCAGCGTCGCGCCTTGCTGCGCCATCCCTCGCCCGCCTGCTTGCTCTAGCTCTTGCTCTGCGCGAGAGGAGATGGAAGATCGCGCCTGTGACCGTCCCTAAAGCCGTGTGAGCGCCTGGAGAACTCGACCGCGAGGGAGACACGCCACCAGCCGCTTCTGGAGCCTTCCGACGGTCCTGAGGGATGCTGAATAGCGCCAGGAACGAGCGAGAGCGCGGCTGCTTCGAGCCGAATGCGAGTCCCGATGTGCGTCGGTTTCCAAAATTGGGCGGCGCTTCAGGCTGCATCGTGAGCTATTTTTACCGTCGTGCGATCCCATGTGCCACCTCCAGCGTACACCAAGGTTACGTCTGATTGGGGTACGGTTACACGGCAACCTGGTTTCGTCCAAATGAACCTTGCTGGGGTTCACACCTCCGGCACGATGGATGATGGCGATCGACAGGTGACCCGCAGGCTCAACGGGGGAGGAGGACGCATCAACAGACTCGGTGGAGATGCGGAATCGTCCGGTGCGCAAGGGATTTCAGCCGCGAGTTAACCGGTTCATCGGTGCTTCACGCGGTCGACGCCTCGCCTAATCAGGAGGCGCCATTCGTGCGTGTCATTTGCCGGCGAAGGCGCACACTGGGTCCCGTCGCATGGCACGCCGAGCGACTTGTCAAATCAGCGGTCGCGATGCGAGTTTGTCAAGCACACACGTCAAGATGTCGTCGACTGACCAAAAAGATCAGTTGGTAGGTCCTGTGTGTGAGGCAGAGAGGTGCACATGATCCATCGCCCTGCTCAACCAAACCTCTCTGACGACCTCCTGGATGCGATACCAATGGCAAATGCTCCTGTCGGATTTGCAGCACAGCGTCCAGACATGTTGCAACTCGCATGTACATACAGCGTGCTAAAGCGCGCGAGACCCGAGCTGCTGGAGGCCGGTCCCAACCACCGCCTCACTCTGCAATTTGCCACCTCCAAGTCACTCAAGATGGCGACCGGCACACCCATCAAGTCACCGGCGTCTCCGGAGGTCGCCTACTCCAACGTATGGACTGGCCGTCCGCACAAGTTCAAGAACGTGCTGTTCCAAGTGACCACGTTCATCCTCATGATGGAGCTCGCCGAGCGTCTAAGCTACTTCGGCATCAACCAGGGTCTCAAGAACTTCATGCAGAAGATCGGTTGGAGTCTCGTGTCAGCGAGTGCCCTCAAGAGCACCTGGTCGTCGATCTGCTTCCTTTCACCGCTGCTGGGAGCTTACCTGGCCGATGAGGTGTGGGGACGCTACAAGACCATCCTGACGATGGGCATCTGGTACTGTGTTGGCGATTTCCTCGTCGCGATCGCCGCGTACCCATCGATCATGGACAATGACGCTGTGGTGAACCCGATTTTCATCATCGGCCTGTTCTTCGGTATTGGTGTCGCGACCGGCTGTATCAAGGCGAACGCGATCACACTTGGCGCAGACCAGTTCGACCCGTACGATCCGAGAGAAGTCAAGCAGAAGGAGACTTTCCTGGTCTACTTTTACTGGACCGTCAACATCGGAGCTGGCGTCGCGTACGGCTACTTGTCGATCCTCAGTGTCGATGGCTCGTCGCTCATCCCAGCTGAGTACGGCTACTTCGCGACGTACATGATCTGCGCTGTCATCATGGCGATCTCTATCGTCATCCTGATAATCGGCAACCCGCGTTACGTACACATGCCGCCGACGAACCGCACGCTGTCGACTCTGGTGAAGATCGCTTGGTCGAACAGCCGCAAGACGCGCCGGGGTACTGTTCTCGTGTGGGGATCGCTCAGCTTCATTCTCGCTATCGTCGTCAACATCCTCGCTGCCTTCACGACCGATTCCGGCAAGCTCGGCAACGTGTTCGCGTTCATTGCCGGTGCTTTGGTCCTCGTTGGCGTCGTCTCATGGGTGTACGTCGGCCAGGACTTGTCGTTCCTGGACGAGTCGAAAATTGGCAATGGCGGCGAGTTTGAAGACGTCCGTGTCAACGACTTCCAGCGTCTTGTCCGGATCCTCCCCTATGCTGCACTCACAATCATCTGGCAGTGCGCTTACGACCAAACGGACGCCAACTACCAGTCGATCACGCAGCAGACCGACCTTCGACTCGACCGAAGTGACCCGGACAGCTCCCAGCTACCCGGCGCGATGCTGACTGTCTTCGACCCGATCTTCATTGTGATTTGCATCCCGATCCTCGACTCGGTCTTGTATCCGCTGTACAAGAAGGTGACCGGCCGTGAGCCCACTCCATACGGAAAGGTGCTTGTTGGTCTTGGCGTTGCCGCGTTCGGACTGCTGTGGTCCGGCATCTTCGAGGTCATCCGTCGCAACGCTGGCCCTCTCCTCGACGCCGAAGGCAACTACATCCTCGACAGCGGCAGCGACCAACCCATGAACAACATCTCATGGGGAGCAGCTGTTCCCAACTACATCCTCATCGCGCTTGCCGAATGCCTCGTCAACGTCACAGGCTACGACATTTTCTACTCGGAGGTGCCGCTGTCGCTCAAGAGCACGTCGCAAGCGCTCAACATGTTCATGAACTCTCCGGGGAGCATCCTCACGTCGGTGTTCACCATTATGTTCTCTGGCTACTTGCCGACGAACAACCTGAACGACGGTCACCTGGAGTACATGTTCTTCACCGTCGCGGCCGTCAGCGTCGTCAACATCGTCGCGTTCGTGTACTTCATGAAGAAGCTCGACTTCGCGCAGGTGCCGGGCAGCGAGCGCCGCCTCCAAGATCTCAACAACGACAAGCTGTCCACGCTGTCGCGTCCGAGCGCTGTCGTCAACAAGTAAGACAGGATTGGCGTGCCATTCGTGGGCGACAGACTCACAGACTGTGCTTGCAATGCAGTATTGCCTTGCCAATCAATGACTGCTCATCGAATGCATCTGGTGCTTGTTCCTCTCTCCGCTCCTTCGTCATGTTCGAGTTGCGTGCAGCGAGATTCACCACAACCCAAAACCGCAGCCATCAAGTGGGTTACGTCCATAACCAAAGTTACAGAGTACCCCGTACTCCATACCCCCACACCTTACCGTTCACGACGAAAGTCTACGTCACATCATTTCAAAATCTCAATCTCAGTCCTGGAAAATGGACGCGACACCGCACGGGCGGCGGCGGCGGCGCGCGCTGGCGGATGCGGACGGCGAGCACAGCGACGGAGAGATCGACAAGCTGCTGCAGGAGCTCGGGGTCCCCACGAGCGACTCCAAGAAACAGGGGGGGCGACGGTCTGAGGCCGTGGAGACGCCTCCGCGCACGGGACCGGCTGAGGTCATCGAACTCCTCACGCCGCCGGCTTCTCCGCGAGGCGATGGACGCAGTTCAGGCGCTGATAGCGTTGGAGACGGCGTTCGTACACCTATGGACGGCGGTCGTCGCGCTAGCATCGTGGATCTGACGTCGACGCCGTCCCCCGCGTCGACTGGCGGACTGACTGCTGCGCGCGTGGCCACTGTGGTGCCGTTGCCTGCCGACCCGCGGCGGCGATCAGCAAAGGGCAACGACAACGGCGAGGCAACGGCAGTCGTGAACCTAGACTTGGACGGCGGCAGCGGCAGCGACAGCGATGACGCGTACAACGAGATCTTCGCCACCGGCTTGAGGCGCGTGGCACGAGAGCCGCCGCCTGCTGTCCGATCCTCCAACCGCCCGCTGGACTTCTCGCTGCCAGTGGCTGTCGCCACGGCATCGAGCATCGGCGACGCTCGTACTCCGCCGCCGAAGAAGCGGAAGCGGCTGCACGCGTTCCACTCGCCAGCGGCACCAACCTCGACGGCCCAACTTGGTTCGCCGGCGCCGTCGACTCCTGTCCGCCCAGCACCGTCACCTGGGCGAGGGAATGCCTCCAAGCCGACTGCAGCGTCGACATCAAATAGTGGATCGACAACTGCGAGCATTTCTGCTCGACTCGAGCGGTCGCTGGACGAGTCAGAGGCCGGACGCGGCGTTCGACAGGCGCTGCAGACACACGTGTACAACGGGAAGCAGCTGTCGGTCGCATTCCGTCCCAGCTTTGACTGCAAGTACCCTCGAGTGATCATGCTGGATCTTGTCGCCGGCACCTCCAGCAGCCAGCGCTCGATTGGAAGCAGTAACACGACGTCGCCCACAACCTCGTGTGTTTGCGCCGTCTACTTTGACGCGCATGCTTATCTACAGCTCCTGTTAGAAGAAGCGTACGCCGGTCTGACGACGAGAGTCGAATTCCTGACGCGGTTCGTCGCGGAGAAGTGGTATTCGAGCGCCGCTACCTGCGATCAAGCAGCCAACCCACAAGTCTTCGTGATCGTCGAGAAGATGGACCACGCGCTCGTGGAGTACAAGAAGAATGCGCGCAAGAACAAGCACACAGCATCCAGAACCAGCCAAGAACTCACGCAGCCGGAACAGCAGTTAGCTGGCGGCGAACTGCCCGACATATCGTTCGCGAACCTGCACGAGGTTGCGTTCCAGCTGTTCATGGACCTTGGAGCCCACACGAAGGTACGCCCGGCGGCATCTGTACGTCCGATGCTCTTCATGTTACTGACACATGCCTGCCAAAGTTCACATGCGATTCAGAAGCTAGCGCGTCGTACGTGGCCATGATTGCGCGCGAGATGGTGGTGTCTGCGACTCGCAAGTCGAGCGAGGAAGAGTTTCTCGAGAGCGTCCCCCGGTTGCACTCGTTCCGCGTGGACACGTCCGGCGTGACGGTCAACAACTACTCCAACTCGTGGCTGCGTATGCTGCAGACTATCCCGGGCGTCAGTGAAGACAAGGCACAGAGCCTGATGGACCACTTCCCGACGTTTGAGTCGCTTATGCGCGCGTACCGCGACTCGACGCTGACCCAGGCGGACAAGGAAGACTTGCTGACGGACAAGCTGCATCGCATGCGCTTCGAGCGAGCGCTGTCCAAGAGGATATACACCATCTTCACGTCGATGGACCCTACGGCAAACGTACCGTAGCCAGTGAACAGGAAGTGAACGAATGCTCGGCTTGTGTTGCAGTTCGACAGTGGGCATACTTACATCGCTCTAGTCCAGATCGACACCACGGCTGGCTAGCTTTGCGTAGACACCGTTCAGCGCGATCAGCTCCTGGTGCGTGCCCTCTTCAGCCACCTTGCCGCCGCTCACCACACAGATCTTGTCCGCCTTACGGATCGTCGACAACCGGTGCGCGATGATGATCGTCGTGCGCTTCTTCAGCGCCACCACCTTGTCCAAAGCCTCCTGCACGATCTTCTCGCTCTCCGAGTCCAGCGCGCTTGTGGCTTCATCCAGCAGCAGGATGTTCGGGTTCTTCAGGATCGCACGCGCAATGGCAATGCGCTGCTTCTGACCACCCGACAACTGCTCACCCTTGAGACCCACCTGGGTCTGGTACCCGTCCGGGAAGCGGGTGATGAAGTCGTGCGCGTTGGCCATCTTGGCCACCTCCTCGATCTCCTCCTGCGTCGGCATGTAGTCGAGACCCATAGCGATGTTCTCGGCGATCGTCCCGATGAACAGCGTTGGCTCTTGGCCGACAAGACCAATCTGGCTGCGGAGCCAGTGGATGTTCAGCTGCTTCGTGTCAACACCATCCAGCAGTACCTGGCCTTCGACCGGGTCGTAGAAGCGCTCGATCAGCGAGACGCACGTGCTCTTGCCACCGCCACTCGGTCCACAG
>JAADYF010000807.1:0-13334 GCA_023338175.1 Phytopythium delawarense | reverse complement strand
TGACAGCGGCGGTCCGCGTCTTGATCTCCTCCAGGGCCGCCTCGAACACGTCTTCGTCCTCTTCCGACCATGCCTGCAGCTCTTGGCACTCCGCGCGCTCCTTCTTCAGATCGTTCCGGCGACGTGTGAGCTCTGACGCTTTGAGGGCCCGCTCTTCTTGCCTCTCGAACGCCTCGCGTTTTGCGGGGTGGCAGAACTCATCAACGATCCAATGTTGGACGTGCGGGAAGACGAACAGGTCGTCGATCGATCGGTCGATTGACCGCTGAGCTGCTCGTACGCGCTGTGAGAACCATGATCGAGCGCCCGGGAGGTCCCAAAGTACACGCCGTCTTGACAACCCGTTGGTGAACTCCACGCCAAGAAGGCTCTCCATCGTCCGCTGGCGATCGGACGACAACTTGTCGAAGAGTGGTCGGCACTCGTTGACCGCTCCCCGAAGAATCAGTGCCAAAAGCGCCGCCAGCACCGCCACCAGCCTCGGCTCGTCCAGGTCCTCGTCCAAGCTTGCTGGGAGGCAGTCTCGAAGCTCCTCGAGAGCGCCGTCGAGCGTGGTTCCGACGGGCCGCGAGGCCCACCACAGCGCACGCCACGACAAGCTCCACCGACGCACCCTTGTCTGGATGAACCCGTGGAGCGGAAGACAGACGCGCTCGTCCTCCACTTCGACGAAAAAGAGGGCCCGAAGGAGATCGAACGCGTTGCGCAGGCGTTGCTTGAGGAGGTCCCAGGGGCCACAAGGACGAGCGCGTGCGTGAACTTGGACGACTAGCGTTGCCACTTGGCGCTCGATCGGCACGGCGTCGTGTTCGGGAGCGGCTGTCCTCGGTCGTTGGGTGGGACGGTCGAGATTTCCATCTCCGTCGTCGTCCGGTGGGCGGCCGTGCTTGGAGGTTGGTGCCATTTCGCCTTGGTAAAACAGAAAGTGAGAGTGAGGGCCGAGAAGCAACGGGGAGTGCTTTCAGTGGCAACGGGCTACAGCTGTCGCACCTGAGCCTGCGCGACATAACGGTGGAGAGTGCACGAACTCACTGGCGCACCCAAACGCTGTGGAGATGCAAGCCACATTGTCGCCCTCGCTGCTGGATTTCTTGCGTGCACGCGTTGATCTTGTGCTTTTCTTCGAAGCTCCACGTGAGACTCCACCAGGATGGCGAGCGTGCACGACCATATATCTTCCATGCTTTCGCGGGCGAAAACTCGCACGGCGGATCAACGGCACGACCGACCGCAATGGTCTAGACTGGAGAAACTACCGATGGATATCGCACAGCTTCTTCTTTCTACCCTCCATCGTGAACGTCTTGCTCGTGACCGCCGGCGCCATCTCCTTCATATCCATGACTCTGAGAGCACTCAGCGGCGCAAACGACGGCGTTCAAAGGACATGTGAGTCCGCAAGCAGCCCAAGACAAGGCAGTCGAGCACAATACACGACGTGAACGAGAGCGGCAGCTCTATTTTTGGGAGATATTCACGGCAGCAACTCGACCCGACGGACGAAGAGCAGTCCATGGAGCCAAGTCACCAGGTACTCAGCCAGCGCCTCATGCGCGGAGATAGTGTCGGTCGCGAAGAATCCTGTCGGCTCGACCTCCGGCAGGAACGCGTGCGCCAAGCGCTTCGGCAGCGGGAAGGATCCGGCGCAGATATATACCCCGCAGGGTAACCCCATACTATAAACGACGGAAAAATCCATCCATCAGTGATCACCGAACTCCATACAAAACCGAGGCGACAGAAAACCCACCCGCCCAAAGCTTCAGGCAAAGCGATTGGTTGAAAAAGAGAAAAGTTTGCGTGTATCCGCGAATCAAACACGTATAAATTAAAGAACGGATTTGATAAAACTGAGGTGATGTTTAGTATTTTGGGGCTTAAACCGTGGCAGATGGAATTTTGGGAATCGCCTTCACAAAACTGCGGCGCACAACATCAGCGGAAATCTCTTCCCATGCTCTGATTGTGGGGTTGATTGATCGAATTCGCTTGTCTTTTGCAGTAGCAGTTCGATCAACCTTCTCGCGCAACCACAATGACCTAATTTTTCTTTTCAACGGCCCCATCACTCCTACATCTAAAGGCTGACACACAGATGTCGAATTTTCAGGAAGTGGGCACACTGTAGCGCACGTTTGCTCAACAATGACTGACACCCCTTCTTCTGATACGTGACAATCGAAATTATCAAGCAAAAGAACCGAGGATGAGTCAATTTCAAACTTCAACAACTCACAAGCGTACCGATTCCAGACCCTCGAGTCCATCCACGCATTCTCTTGAACTGCGTAGACGTGACCAGCAGGGTAGGTTGACAGCTCGTCCGTCTCAATCGTCCCGCCAGGAACTCCCTTTACTATAAATAGTATGGGTAATTTCTTGCCTGAACACGCAAAAATAACAAATTAGCAAACATTTTACATACAAAACAAGATAAATCGTACTGTCGGCTCGCACAGTCATCACGGCAGTGAGTCGCCCAGAGTGCTTTTGCTGATGAAGCACGGTTGCAGGCGCTCCAACCTCGGACCAAATGCGCGACGGCGGCATATCATAATATACCGCCATTTCGTCCACGTTGTAGATCTCAGGCAAGTCGTACGCGCCGTACTCGTCCCAAAACTTCACAGCAAAATCCAAATGCGCTTGCTGAAGGTCGATTGCTCGCTTTTTTGCACGCTGTGGTGTTCGCTTTGAGAAGCCGTGTCTAAAATCGACAAAATAATGTTAGAATGATAATAATCAGTCACATATTCGCAAATTTCGTACCGAGCAGCGAATCGCTGAATGAGCCGCATCAACGCATCGTCTGCGCTGGCATCGCTTGTCTTGTTGGTGGATCGGTACGTTGCGAGCCAAGAAGCGTGGTTTTCTTGAATATAGTCGATTATATGAAATGTCGACAAAACCTGGGGAAATTCCAAGAAATTGATGTTAAAACAGAGCAAATTCAAGCAAATTCAGCTTAAAAGACGTTGCACGCACCTCGTGTTCTCGCCGGACGTCCTTCATGTACGTTACAAGCTCGCGAGCGAAGGGGATGAGCTCTGGGTGTCCTTGCCCCTGCATCGTCTTCTTCTCGGAGCCGGAGAACGCGAAAATCTTGGCTTGGTTGAGGACCCAGTCGCGAACGGTCGCACAGGGAATGTCGAACTTCCTGGCCGTCGGCCGAATGCCGGCAGTCACGGTGACTGTGATGGCCTTGCGCTTCTTGGCGATTGAGTAGGAACGCTGGCTCACCATCGAAATGAAAAATGGCCGCGAGAACAAGCTTAAACAGCGATGGTCGAGAAGTAAAACGACAGGCTGACGTTTTTTAAATTCAAATCGATCCTTGATTGGCTGAAATTCAATCAATTCTTAACCACCAAATGTGAAAACGTAACCCTCGGAAAGGGCGGGTTATGTGTCGGGTGGTTTTTCCGTCGTTTATAGTACTCTCAATGTAACCCAGCGTGCGTCGGCCGGTTACACTGCCCACAACCAGGTTCCGCCTAAGGGTACGCTGGCATAACTCGGGTAACCCGTGGTCTCTCGCCTTCGCGTTCGCAAACTTGATGAAGCGGAGAAGTGTAGGCCACACCACAGCTGGAGCACCCCTCAAGTCGTCACAGCACGCCGCAAGAAACTCGTCAATGAGCACCGGTGTGGACCAGAAAGCAGCACCAAGCATCCGCGCCGCGGATTGAAGCGCCGAGAAGCCGCATCGACCGCCCGAGGAGTCTTCGATCGACAGCGGGATCCCAAGGTCGTGACAGTACCTCTCGAAATTGAGTGGTTGTTCTGGTTGAGGATGTTGTGCAGCGCGTCTTGAAAGAGTCGACAGCGTCCAAATCGGCGCCCAAGCTTGGACACTCACGAAGAAGCCTGACGCGCGGCTCCCAGGCCGACTCACCGCGCTTCTTACGGCTTCGGGGAAGCGCCCAGACGACGCGGTACTCGCACGCGCCGGGGCTTCCCCTCCTGTCGACAACCGACCAAACGAACCAGCGGCGATTCGGATCGACCACGCGGACCGTCTTCCGCGCCGCTGTCGCAGCGATCTGCTTCCGTGGAGCGCGACCTCCTGTCGACTTGCTTGCGATCTGGTTCGTACGAGCCATGGCCACACCGAGGGTCGGCGGACAAGGGTTTTCCGCAGTGTCTTGGCGCACGAATCACCGAACGACGGAGCACAATCGACAGAAGCAAGCGTCACAGGTCTGGAGGCCAATCGGGTGCGTTCGATGAGGCGTATTGGAGTATGCTAGTCGTGCTTGTGCTCCGTTGCGACGCTGCAGTCTTCGGACAGCGCGACCAGAACACGTTGAAGCTTCAACTTCTGACCGAGGACGACTTGCTCAACTCCCATCAGGTATGGCGTCTCATCGACGTTGGGAGGTGAGAGGATATAGAATCCGTTTACTTACGGATTCCATTTGATATTTAGTTAGGTATTATTAAATGAAAAAGGATAAGCGCCTGGCGCGTGCGAGACGTGGGGGACAACGGCAGCGCCGTCGCCGTGCAGTTCATGCGCTGGCCAACGGCGAACGGTGAGGTTGACTCGGACGAGGACGACGAGGAAGAGGGGGAGGAATAGGACGATGACGACAACGATGACTCGGACGAGCCCGAGGAGGAATCGCACGCGCGTCGCCAGCGGCAGGCGGCGCGTCGGCGCTGGCCGAGACGGAAGCGCGCAGGAGGGACACCCCAAGGAATTGGCAAGCGTGCAATGTTGTGATCGAAGTGAAGAAGACGAAGAACCAGCCTCCAGCCCAAAGTCACCAGGATATCGTCGACGCAGCCTCCACCAAAGGCCAAGCAATTGGCCAGCCGATTGCACTGGATCTCAGTGCGAAGGGGCCTGTCATTGCCGCGGCCACGGATCTCCGCGATTCGTGAACGTTCTTTTGGCTGTCGTTGTGCATTGTCTCCCACTGACGAAGCTCGCACTTCAACCGGGTCTGTTCCTCGTGAAATCGCCGTCTTTTTATGGGCACACTCGTAATAATTGCGAGTTAAGTAACCTGGTTTAGTAATAAAGCAGATCTCAAGCAAGAAACACCGCCTGCAACTGCAATACCCACGCATAACTTGGTCTACTATAGTAAGTTACGCTGCTCTTTTCGCAATAAAGCGGATTTCCTTCTGCCTCAAGCCGAGGAAGAGCGCAGGAAGCAGCCGACCCGCATGCTGCCGCGCTCGCCGCCGCACTCGCCGCCGGCGTCGCGGGCCGCCATGGCGCTGCAGGGCGACGCGAGCGTGCGGCACGAGCTGAGCGCCAGCGCGCTGAGCGTGGACGCGTCGGGCGCTTTCGCGGTGCTCGCGGGCCGCCGCGGGCTGCACGTGGTGGACCTGAGCGCGCCGCGCGCGCCGGTCGTGGCGGCCTTCCACCACCAGAGCAAGTGGGAGGTGGCCGTCGTCCAGTGCAGCCCGCACGCGCAGTTCCAGGGCCGCGTGGCCTCCACCTCCAACCGCCACACGCTCGTCTGGGACATCGCGTACGCGCACGCCAGCGGTAGCGACGTGAACACGGACGGCGGCAACGGAGAAGGAGGAGGATCGCCGCCCGCGTACTCGACCACGCCGCCGGCCTCGGTCGGGAGAGGCGCTCACCTGTCACCCGACGCGCTGTCGCCGTCCGCGAGCAGCAGCAACGCCGTCGTGGCCACGCTGCGCGCGCACACGCGGCCCGTGAGCGACGTGTCGTGGTCCCCGGCCGACCCGATGCTGCTCGCCACGTGCTCGGCGGACTCTAAGACGCACCTGTGGGACGTGCGCGCGCCGCAGCGACCCGTGCAGACGCTCGCCGCGTACACGGGCAGCGCCGTGCAGGTCGAGTGGAACCGCGTGGACCCGTTCACGCTCGCCACGGCGCACGACGGAGAGGTGCGCGTGTGGGATACGCGCGCCGGGCGCGACACCAAGCCGCTCGTGCTCGTCACGGCGCACATGCACAAGATCTACGGACTTGACTGGCACCCGCAGCGTGCGCACGAGCTGCTCACGTGCTCGGAGGACAAGACGGTCAAGATCTGGGACGTCACGCAGCCGCGCACGTGCCAGGGCTCGCTCGCCACCAGCGCCCCCGTCTGGCGAGCCAGGTACACGCCCTTCGGCGACGGGTTGGTCACCATTTCCCAGCGCCTCGACTACTCGCTCAGGCTCTGGTCCATCTCGCGCGTCTCCCCCGACATGTCGGCGTCCGCAGTCACTGGCGCTGCCACGGCAGGCGACCCATCCGCGTCCGGAGCGGCTGTCGGCGCGTCCTCCGCTGCTGGAGGCGGTGCGTCGGCCATGACGCGAGTTCGGATTGACCCAGTGCACACATTCTCAGGGCACCACGACCTGGTCAAGGGCATGGCGTGGCGCACGTCGCCCGGCGGAGACGGCAGCACGGCCTATCAGCTCGTGTCCTGGTCGAAGGACCAGGAGCTTCGACTGTGGCGGATGGAAGCGCAGCACATGGAAGCGTGCGGGTATGACGTCGCGTCGGGGGGATATGCAGTGAACCCGAGTAGCGTGGCGGAGTCGCGTGATGGACCGAGAGGCAACGCGCGCGCCGACATGTTCCACCTGCAGTCGTCGTCCAAGTATGACGTGTCGGCGCTCAAGGTGGACTTTGTGCCTCTTGTCGTACCCAAGGCGGCTGTGCCGTTGGGGCCATCCGAGTACTATCTCGAGGGTAACAACAGCTCACTGCAGGCGCTCTTGGCGCTGGAAGAGGACTTGATCAAGGGCGGTGCGGAGGAGGAGGACGATGACCTGGAGTCGTCAAGCGGAGAAGATGGAGACTCCTACGGCGACTCGGACAACAACTACTCTGCGCAGACCAAAATGGTCAAGAGGAAGAAGCGGTCGACCTCCGACATGTCTGGCGATGCGCTCTTGGGCAGAGACAGCGCGGCAGGAGGGCGTGGCGAAGCCGATCTGCCGGCAATGGTGCTGCCCTGCCCTCGGTTCTCGGGCGCCTGCTTCAGTGGGCCCAACATGCTGGTGATCTTCGACTCTCGAGTTGCCATTGGCCAGTCGAGGAGCTCTGTCGTGCCGAGCGCGGCGACCGCAGCCGGCAAAGGGAAGGCACCCGCGCCTCCCATCAAGGTCCCGCGCACGTACGACGAGCTGCTTGACATGCGGGACTCGCGCTTCGCGTCCAGGAAGAACAAGAAGCCGCCCGTCAAGCTGCTGTCGTCCGCGGCGAAGAGCATGCTCGGCGCCATGGACCTCGCGAGTGACTGGGGACAGTACGAGCTCGACGCGAGCACGATCGGGTACAGCGACACAGACGTCGACACAGCGAGCGCAATGCTGCACCATCAGTACGGCGCAGGCAGCCTCTTCTATCCGTCAGGGTCGACTGTCGTCGGAGGATCAAGCTCAGCGCTCGGAGGCGGCAATGTCGGCGACATCGACGTGACAATCCACGGTGGCTCGGAGTACCTGAAGACGTATTTCGCCAACTCGGAGTATCACTTGCCGGTGAACCACCCGGACCACCGCATCTCCGTGCCGACCAACCAGATGCCCGGGGCAGGGCTATCTCCCCGAGCATCGACGATTCGATCGTCCATGACGATGGGGAGCGGCAGTACCAGCACGCTAACAGCGTCGAAGCGGGTTGACCAGACCACACCAGCGCCTCCAGCACTCAACCTGGACCTGAGTCTGAGCGTGACGATCTTGGATCTGTCGCGACTGTGCGGCGTGTCTTCGATTCTGGCGTACAAGACGGACGTGGCGCCGCAGTTCCTGCTCAAGAAGGAGGACGAAGAGGACGAGATCGCGACGAACCAGCAGCAGCTCGACAGGAAGAAGAAGAAGCGCATGAAGAACGCCAAGAAGCGGTCGTTCGCGCTGCTCTCGTGGATGCTCGAGGCGTCCAAGCAGGTCGCGCCGTCGTACTCGGACGGCTACTCGAGCGAGCTGATTCTGTCGCGTGGAGGCAAGCTGAAGAACACGACGACGACGACGAAGCACATGAGCCACATCCTTCGCTCGCTGTTGAACAAGAAGCACGCCGCGAACCGAGCACAGGGCGGGGTCGAGCGTTCTTCCGGCGAAGACAACGATCGCGGAGCCGAGAATGACGACGACGGTGACGCCGTGTCCCTAACCTGCGCCGAGAACGCCAGGATAGCCGCGTTGGCGGGACGCAGCGACCTGCAGCAGGTGTGGAAGCTGCTCGAGATCTCGACCGCGCCAGCTGTGACCCTGCCCATCTTTGCCTCTCCTGCTGGCGAGAGCGTCCATCTCGCGACGGAGCACCCTTGGAGCGCGCACCCGTTCGGCAAGCGCCTTGTGACGCGTGTGCTCAACATGTACGAGCAGGCAGGCGACGTCCACGCGCTGGCGTCGATCGTGTGCGCACTCAAGCCGCGCGAGTCGGCCATCAGCAAGAGCCCTGCGACAGAGGACGCATTGCAGTCCAGCGTGATCACTCTGTCCAGTGGTGAAGACAGTCAGGGCGTGGGAGGTGACGGCGAATTCCCGAGCGGGATGAAGAAGGCCTCTTCGTTCATGCACTCGTTCCAGCTGAACGCTTCGGCTGACGCGGCCACTGACCTGCCGCCCGTGATGAAGGCCGTTCGCCGTTCCAGCAGCCACAACGAGGGCGTGAGAGCGGTTGGTTCAGTGCAGCACGCTGATCGGCAGAGCGCCGTGTCTGGCAGCTCGGCGGTCGGCACTGCCAGCGGTAGCAGCAGCATCACTAGCTCCCCACACCGACCGCTGAGCCCCGTTCCAGACGCTGCGACCGTCGACTCGAGCTGGAAGATGGACTTTGAGAAGCTGGAGAACCCGTTCAGGACGTGGAGCGGAGGCTCGGTCAAGGAGCCTCCGCCGCGGCCGCTGAGCGACGAGATGTTCCGCCCGCCGTCGACACCGACCAGGACATCCACGACGCCGCCCAGGACGTCCACGACGCCGCTGCTGTCGCCTCAGTTCCGCCCGATCGCGAATTCGGACGCGGAGCAACTGACCGAGATGGAGCTGAGGAGCGCGAGCGCCAAAGAGGTCATTTCGCTGAACCTGTCGCGCCGGTCGGCGGACGACGACCGCTGCCTCCTGTCGTCGCAGCCCGACGACGAGGCCCGCTACGATGCGTACAAGCAGGCGTACGCCGAGGTGCTGTACCGCTACGGGGCCATGAACCTGCGCGCCGACGTGCTCAAGACGGCGGCGGCGGTGCACGAGGAGCCGTCGGCCATCGCCATCGGCCTGATCTGCAGCTCGTGCGACACGGTACGCCTGCTAGCTCTCATCACGTGCCAACCTGAATGATCCGTTGACTGACAGTGGCAATGCTGGTGCGTGTCGACAGCGGACAAGCAGCCCCGTGTGCTCGAGCTGCCACGACTTCGCCGTCCGGTGCTCCGTGTGCCAGCTCGTGGTGCGCGGGCAGTCGATGTTCTGCATGGCGTGCGGCCACGGCGGCCACGTCGAGCACCTGCGCGAGTGGTTCGAGTTCGAGAACGCGTGCCCCACGGGCTGCGGCTGCTGGTGCAAACAGGCGACGGCCACGCTGCCGGCCTTCGACGCGGACGAAGCGGCGGCAGCAGCAGCCGCGCGCGAGCACTCGGCCCCCGTGCGCTCGCTGTCGTTCTGAGTCATTGAAGCATCAGCTTCAACGCGTTCTAGTTGGTGTGGCAGTGATGTGGTGTATTGGAACTAATACCGGTTTTGGAGAATGGATACTGGTATTTAAGGTCAGTATTTGACCCCTGCGATCGGCTGGAGGCGACATGCTGGATGACTTGGAGTGCCAAGAAGTCCAGAGGACCAAGCGGATCGACGGACGACCGGCGCTAGTGGACGACCATGCGCGGCAGCGGGCTGAGTCTCGAGCGGTTCATCAAGGGCAAGGCGCACAAGACCAAGGGCGAGGCCAAGAGCAAGAAGCGCGTGATCGTGCACAAGGCGCAGCGCCGCCGCGAGTACGAGAAGGTCAAGAAGCGCGAGGCGGCGGGCGGCAAGGCCGAGGGCGGCGACGCGGACGCCAGCGCGGACGCCGGCGCAAGTGGATCGTCCTTCTACGACCGGTTCTTCAAGGACCTGCAGAGCGGCAAGGTCGACGCGGACGCCGAGACCGCGGTGCGTCCGCTCTTCTCTAGGTGAAGGTGTCTGCTGTTGATGGGTGGTCGACTGACGAGGTTTGTTGTGCTGCTGGAGCAGACGGAGGCCAAGCCGGAGCGCGCGGAGCACTCGAGCGCCAAGCCGGACCCGTTCTTCAAGGCCCGGAAGAAGGCGGACGTGGTCAAGCAGGAGAAGCAGCGCGCGCGCGAGGAGCGGCAGCGCCGGCAGGCCGAGCTGGACAAGAAGCTCACGCAGCGCAAGAAGCGCCACGTGAAGCTGAGCGTGCGCACGGCCTCGGGGCAGCCCGTGGTGCGCAACCACATCGGCGACATCCTGTCCAAGCTGCAGGCCGAGAAGGCTGCCGCCAAGTGAGCGATCGGTCGATTGTCGGCGGGCCGCTGTTGATCCTATCTAATTGACCATGCTAAACGACCCCCGGGGTGTCTTCAAGTGGCCACTCTTCACGTCCAGCAATGATGGATCGCGGACAAGCATGGCTGCGCTGATGGTGGGGACGTCACCGAGGTGGAGAACGCGGCGGTGGCTGCATTATAATCCATTTTTCTGTATTACGCGTCCGATCCGACAAGGCTGCACCGACCGAGCCTCTCGGTCCGAGGGGGATCGAAGGCTCGCGCTCGCTGTATGACTGCGGTGTGCGGCCGCCTGCCGCTGCGGATGCGTCCTCAGGTCGTGGGTGTCTGGCTGTCACGCGCGGCGGCGGTCTACTTGGCCATGGGGTGGGCGGCGATGTAGTCGATGACCTGGGCGGGCGTCGCGAGCTTCTCGGCCTCGTTGTCCGGGATCTCGATCGTGAACTCCTCCTCCATGGCCATGACGACCTCGACGACGTCGAGCGAGTCCAGGCCCAGGTCCTCGACGAACTTGGCCACCTCGTTCACCTTGGCGTCGTCCACCTTCTCGAAGTTCTTGACCACGCCCAGCACGCGCTCCGACACCTCGGCGCGGTCCAGGAACGTCTGCGCGGCGCTGAAGAAGCGCACGGCGGCGGGCGTCGCGGCCGACGGCACGCGGGCCACGGCGGCGGCGCGCGCGAGCGGGCGGAGGGCGGCGGCGAAGCGGTTCATGCTGGAGCGTTCGGCGATCGGGCTTCGAGTTGGCGATTGACCCCCCGATCGCCGCCGCCTGTGGTTCCGGAGGTTCCCAGGGGTTTTCACTGAAGTTCAGTATCTACGTGCTAAAATCAAGTGTAAATAAATAACTTCGGGTTACGATCTGTTCGACGAAGTTCCACTATGCTCAGAAGTGCTTTACGAAAATCAAGTGTAATTCAGTCCATATGGTACATAAATTACATCGTCCCAAACGTAATTTATAAACTGTAAGAGCTCAAGTACACTTGATTTGCGTAAGTCAGTATCCGTAACCGTCCCGAATTGGAATGAAATTAAACGCGGGACAGGAGATTATTGTGCCACATGCGTAATCGGGGTTACAGTGTAGCAAATTAAATAATTGTTTCAGTTGGCGAATGATTGAATTTGATATACCCCTATTATTTTAAGTGCAAAAGTTATTTTTGCGTTGGGTTACCAAATGCGACTAGCTAGAATTCGGCTTACTAAAATTCAGTAAAAGACCGATCATTCGCAAATGGTGGAAAGTGTTTGTGTTTTAAACAGTAGAAGATTACGGTGTCCCCAAGATTACGGTGCAAATTTGCAGCGTATGTTGGTAATTTGGGTTTTGCCTTAACGCTGTCCATTTCTTCCATAACTAAAAATACAAAACTATGGTCGAATTTCGAAAACAATTCACCATATACTTAGAATTTATCGTGTACTTGTTTTTTGTATTAAAATGAACAATATCACAATTATTGTGGCTTTCTGATGAATTACTACCATAGATTGGTAAATTTGAATTGGCCTTAAATTCTCAAGGGTACGCTTGCATTCCTAGGTTACAGGTTACGGCTGGGGTACTCTTGTTTCTAGGGTGGAATCAGATCCGCCAGTTGCCCTCCATTCTCGAAAGCGCCTGCAAGATGACCTGTGCGGGCACCTGCTACTTGATGACCCCGGTGGCGCCGTCGAAGAACCGATGGTGATTATTCTACATCGGCTGCGGGGTGGATGCGTGGCAGCGCCGTCGCGCTCATAACCGCGAGGTGGCGAACGGTGCTGAGGCGACCAAGGGGGAGGAGTGGGAAGCCGTAGTCTTGGTGCACGGCTTCCCGCCCCCGAGGAAGCACAAGAACTATGCCATGCGATGTAGGTATACGTGTGTCTGCAGGGGCCTCTTGTGCGTCCTTCACAGCGCTCGGTAGTCGAGTCTGCGTGGCAGAAGGCGGTTGGCGCGCTTGGGGAGAGGATTGCATTCGAGCGCATGGTCTGCGAGGTGTTCCAACTGCTCAAGATCGGCACCTGGCGACCCTTCAAGCTCAAGGTTGTGATGACTTCCTGGGAGATCGTCGGCAAGGCGCGGCGGCAAGGGCCACTCTTCCACTGGGCGGCCGATGTCTCGGTCAAGATGCAGACGCTTCACGACTTCGACACCAGGGCCAACAATGCGGTGAAGCTGACGCCGAACGAGCTTCCTGCGCGCGGCAGTCCGAGCAACCGCGATCTGGCTCGGACGCTTTTCGAGCACGTCGGTCCAACCAAGGAGCTCTGTCTGCTCTGCGGGAATGAGATCGAGCAGCAGCCGTCGAAGGGCTACACAAATATCATGACGCACCTCAAGGGCCCACACAAGCACGAATACCTGGAGGCGTTCGCGCAGCGCAGTGGTGCGTGAACGAGTTGATGGGCATGTCGATTGAGCGCGCTGTTAATCTTTTCCCATTCAATGCAAGTGTGCTTTGCTGGACGTGGACCACTGCGCCACGGTTCATGCGTGCTGTAACGCCACGGCTCGTTTGCCTTTCGCCCTCGCGCGCGCCGTGGTGGGCGCTGGAAACCCAGATGGGCCCATGACACGGCGGCTCCAGTCGAGTCGACTGGCCGCGCCTTTTCACGACGCGCGCGATGTCGTGCGGCACGACTCGTGCAAGACGCTGATGCAACAATGGCGCCACGGAGCCCTTTCTTCCTCGCGGGAAAACCGCAAACCCGCCCGCGATCCCGCGCTGCCGGCCGCAGATAAAAGCTGAAATACAAGCATCGCATTGCGTTACGGATATAAACACACACACACGCCACTTCAGAGCAAAGACGAAGGCTGTCGCGACGCTTCTTCAGGTCAAGATCCAGTCCGGGAACGGGCTCGCGACCTCCTCGAGCAGCCAGTTCTGCGTCGTCTGCATGTTCCGACGC
>JAADYF010000806.1:0-13335 GCA_023338175.1 Phytopythium delawarense | reverse complement strand
TCTCCACCACCACGAGCGCCTGCTGCTGCTGCTTCAGCGCCGCGATCGGGATCTCGGCCGGCTCGAGCGTCTCCTCTTCGTCTTGGTGAGTCGCTGGATTCTCGCGACCATTGTGTCTGTCGAGAGCGGTCAGACGCTCGAGGGGCACCACGGTCTCCGGCTCGTCAGAATCCATCGAGCGCTCAGGTAGAGGAGGCGGGGGTGGCGGCAGCACAGCTTCCGCCGGGCCTCTGCTTCTTCGCGTCGCAGACGCGCCGAGCTTCTTCTTGAGCAGCTGAAGAAACTGCGCGCGAGCTGACGGGTCCGACGTGGTCGGCATGGCTGGCTGCAGTCGCGCCGACCCCGCCTGCGCGAGCTCCGAGGTCTCAGCCAGGGCGATGCCGGCTTCGTTTGAGCCGTCCATCGCTCGGCGAGTTGGAAGATCCAAGCTCCGCTGACTTTGAACGGACGAAGCGGTGCCGCAGCGACGGCGTCGGATTGACCGCGGCGGCTAAAATTGGCCTCCATCACTCCGACTGCGAGTTTCATGGACTTTCTTCTCTATCGCGTGCTGGGAATGCCTCTGCTCAACCGCGCGAGCCAAGGAGCCACCGTGGTGTCGCTGCTCTACGTGGCATGGACCTCCGGGGCCGTCACTGCGACCGGCCGTCTCGTGTGCAATGCAGGCGCATTCGACAATGGAGGACGCTGCGAGCTTTGCCCTGGCGGCACGTTTGGTGCGCGTCCCGGCCTGACGACACCGCAGTGCTCGGGGAAATGCAGTGGCGGCTTCTTCTGCCCGCCAGGGTCGACGTCAGCGAGGCATCGCCCGTGCGGAGCCGAGGGCGTGTCCATCTACTACTGTCCGCCAGGCAGCGAGGCGCGTCGGCGCGTCGACGACGGGTTTTACACGACCATCTTGACCTCTGACGGAGTCCTGGAGTCGAATCTCGCCGAGCAGAAGCGCTGCGAGCCGGGGCACTACTGCGTGTTCGGGATCCGTCGACCGTGTCCTGCCGGCACCTACGGCGTGTGGCCAGAACTAACGACCGTGACGTGTTCTGGGCTGTGTCCCAAGGGATCCTACTGCCCGACAGCCACCGTCGAACCCGTGGCGTGTCCTGCTGGCAGCTTTGGTGGAGAGGTTGGTCTATCGACAGCCACTTGCAGCGGCCCGTGCCCCGTCGGACACTACTGGTAAGCTCCAAATGCACGCTGTTCCAGCATGTCGAACTCCACTGCACGCTCACTCACCAATGACGGCTGCTGTGCTGATTCCTCTAGCGAGAAGGGCTCCATCACGCCCAAGCCATGCCCTCCCGGCACGTTCGGAGGATTGCCAGGCCTCACCACGCGCGCCTGCTCGCTCAACTGCTCGGATCTCACACAGAGCGGCGCAATACAATCGCGCGTGTGCTTGCCGTCTCCTTGCCCAGCGGGGTACTATTGCCTGGCCGGAGCGCCGACTCCGACTCCATGCGGCAACGCCGGTGTGTTCTGCCCCATTGGATCAAGTCAACCGACGACTGCGTCTTCCGGATACTACACGACCTGGACGCTGGTCTCCGGGGACTCAAGATCGAGCGCTGCTTTCACGTCTACTACGGCTGAGGTGCAGCTGCTGCTGCCGCTGGCGGATCAATACATCGAGGGCAACACCACGGCGGCCCAGCGGACAGACACTCGCACCGGACAGCAGCCTTGCGAGCCGGGCTCGTACTGCGTTGGCGGCGTCAAGAGGCTCTGCCCGCCAGGAGTGTACGGAGCTACGAAAGCTTTGTCCAGCGCCGCATGCACCGCGCCATGCCCTGCCGGCTACTACTGGTACGGATGCAATGAGAACAGAACGGACACGAACTTGCTGCTGACAATGGCGCTCTCTGTCTGCATCGCAGTCCCGAGGGCACGGCCGACTACAAGCGGTACCCGTGCACGGCGAAGGATTCGTTCTGCCGCATCGGTTTCGATCGTCCGTCGCCAGTCGATCCAGGCTACTTCACCGTGACTGTCAGCAACAGCAACGTCAACAACGCGCTGTTCCACCTGCGCGTCGACCAGGCGATTTGTCCTCTGGGGAGCTTCTGCACTGGCGGAGTGGCGCACTTGTGCCCCCCAGGGACGTTCGGTGCAACCACCGGATTGCAGACGCGCGCGTGCTCGGGACGGTGCCAAGCCGGGTACACGTGCCCGCTGGGCTCCGTGTCTGCGACGCAATCTCCGTGCCCTGCTGGTTCATACGCCCTGCCGAACGGCTTCTCGTGTGCGCCATGCTCTCCCGGGTTCTGGTGTGGCGCCGCCTCGCCGAGCCCGGATCAGCACGCGTGTGGATCTGACGCTGCCTTCTGCCCGCTTGGATCTGCGCTTCCCACCTCAGTGACCGACGGCTTCTTCGCCACTGGCCAACAGACTCTGACGCACACCTCCCAGCAGCGCTGCTCGCCTAGGAATGCTGCACACATCCCGCAGTGCCCGAGCAGAACGGTGGGGAGTCTTGCTGGCGTGTGAAGGCGATCAGTCGGACCAGGATGAACATGGGTAGTTTACCTATTCTCTTGTTGTCGTCGGCACCTAAAAGCTCTTGAACGTGTGGATCTCGGGCTTGATGCGCCACGTCGTGTACTAAGCGCCGATGGCACCGCGGGATGTTGCACAGAGAAGACATCAGAGTCAGCTTCATATACCACCGCCAAGAAGTGTTGACAGCGCGACGCACCTGTTGCAGCTCCTCGACAAACGCTGCGGAGGGCGACTCGGACGAGCTCGGCACCGTGTTGCGGTCGTGTTCAGCGAGCTCGCCGATGTAGAACTGCTTGAGGTAGCGGAAGGACTGGCGGCTCGAGTGGTAGATCTCGAACATGACGGTGCAGTCCACGTTGAGCGCCTCCTGCGTAATGAGCACGGACCCACCCGGGTGCTCTGGGATCCAGCGCGTTACATCCAGCACCATACCTTGCATGACCAACCACACGTCGCCAGCCTCGTTGCGCCGTACGACTTCCTCCCACCGGATCGGGTCCTTGCGAACGCGAGTGTGAAACTCGCCCAGCCGCTGCTCACACACCTCCTGCAGGCCGATGCACCCGACAGTCTTGGCGGCCGAAAGGAGCTCTTCTGCGACGGACGGGTCGAACTGGAACGGCGAGCCGTCATTGCGCAGCTCGTGCTCGAGGTAGAGCAGCACGCGATCGAACGTGAGGCAGTCTACGTCGACGCTGATGGTCGACGACGCGTCCTTGTGCACGCCCTTGCCCGACAGCACAGCCGAGGACAGCTTGATGCACGGGAAGAGCAGCTTCTTCTTGACGGGGAACTCCTCCTCGTCGCTGGTGACGACGTTGACCACGTCCGAGCGCATGGACGCCAGGCTCGCCGTCGTTCTCGTCGGGGCATTGAGCAGTCGGAAGCGAAAAGGAGCTCCTGCGACTGGAGCAGACCCGTCCTCGCCGTCCTGGACGCCGTCCACCGACACGAGCACCTGCGTGTCCTCGTCCACGACGCCGCGGAACGAGTCGGGCATCGTGAACTCGGTCTCGCTCTCGTCCTCGGCGTCGATCTCCAGCACACGCACGAAGAACTCGCGCTCCACGCCGTCCTCGCCCTTGAACGGCACCACCAGCCGCTCGTTCTCGGTCAGCACGCGCTGCCACGTGTACTTGGTGAAGGCCACCGCGAACTGCACCGCGTCCGCCTCGACCACTGCACCATCCCTCGCCTTCTCCTCCTCCTCCTCCTCCTCCTCGCTATCGCTCTCCCCATCAACCGGCGGCGGTAGCGGACGGATTTCAATGGCAGCGACGCTGACGCTCGGCACGCGGTCCCGGAACTGCGACCATGTCTCTACCTGGTCGATGCACAGCTCCAGGTTGATGGTCTGCGGCTGCGTCAGCGCGATGCAGCCGCTCGGGACGCCCTCGTGGCCGCGCACGGGGACGACGAACTGCGCGTGCGACCGCGGGAAGACGGAGGCGACGCTCCCGTCCGCGGCGGGCGGCAGCTCGGCCGGGTGCATGAGCGCACAGTAGCGGAGCGCCGCCAGCTGCTCGCGGCTCGCGCGCACGCCCGAGAGCGCCACGACCCGCAGCGCGCGGGACCAGCGCTCGCCCTCCGTCTGCTGCTGCTGTCGCTGCTGCTGGAGACGCAGCACCGCCGTCATGGCTGGCGCGCGGATCTCGCCCGCCGGGTTGTTGCTCGCGTTCCAAGGCATCTCGATCGGTTCTGGTGATCTGCGTGGTGGATGATGGGAGGGAGTGCGGACTTTTGGGGTCGACGGTACGTGACTATGATGTGGTGCACAACAGATAGCAGAGCAACGGATCAACGTCAACGCGTTATAGTTGTCGTTCAAGTGATAACAGGCTCTACTGCGGTTAATTGTACTCGTTGGCTGGCAGGTATCAGTCGCAGGAGGGCGAGGCGTCAGCGAGTTAGAGGATGCGGTTGCCGAGGGCCGAGGCGATGAGCAGCAGCGCCATGTCGACCGTGTTCTGCGCGCCTCTGCCGGGCGACAGCGACGGGTTCACCTCGACCATGTCGAGCCCGACCAGCAGGTTGCTCTCGGCGACGGCCTCGGCGACGTAGTGCGCCTCGCGCCACGTAAGTCCGCCGCGCACCTTGGTGCCCGTGGACGGCGCGACCACGGGGTCGACGGCGTCGATGTCGTAGCTCATGTGCAGCGGGCGTTGCTTCTTGCCAGCCAAGTGGTCCAGCGCCATCTCCATCGTCTTGCCGATGCCGTAGCGGTCCACGTCCTGCATCGTGAACGCCTTGATGCCGAGGTCGCGGATGATGCGGCGCTCCGGCGCGTCCACGTCTCGCAGACCGACGTACACGAGCTGCTCCGGACTCATGGAGGGCCCGTCCACGAGCCACTCGAAGCCCGGGATCTTGCCGCTGTCGATCAGACCCTTCATCAGGAAGGCGATGGGCATGCCATGCATGTTGCCCGAGCCGGAGCACTCGGGCGTATTGATGTCGGCGTGCGCGTCCACCCAGATGACGCCGGCGTCTGGGTGCACGGACAGCAGGCCCGCAAGCGAGCCAGCGCCGATCGTGTGGTCGCCGCCCAGCACCAGGCAGAACTTGCCCTCGCTCTGCTTCTGCGCGAAGATCTCCTTGAGCTGCTTGGTGCCGTTGCCGACTGTCACGCAGGAGTGCTGTCAGAAATGATAAGCATGGAGGGGGACACTCAAGGGTCTGGAGCGCGCGCTCACCGGAGAAGCTCTGCTTGGCCTTGCCGTAGCGCCGGTCGATCACGGGGTCGCTGTGGGAAGGCGCCGCGAACTGGAGGTCGCCCGTCTCCTCGACGGACCAGCCCAGGTCCACGATCACCTTGTGCAGGCCGGCGTCACGCAGCATCTCGGGCCCGGAGTCCGTACCCAGCAGCGGCTGGCCGTCTGCGCCGTTGGCAGCAGTTCATGTCAGTCCCCAGCCACCACAACAGCACGCAGACAGACAGCTGAGCGAGGCGCACACGTCATGGGCGCGCCGATGACCGACACGGTCTTGGGCAGGCGCAGCATCGGGTTGCGGTGCTCCGCCGGGTGCCGCTGGTGTCGCACCTCGTCCCACTGGCGCGCGGACGAGGAGCCGATGGCGCGCGCCTGCTGCGGGCCGAGGCGGGCGCCCGCGGAGAAGCGTCGGAGGAGCGTCGGACGCATTGCTGGAGGCTCGGGAGGCTCGGGAGGCTCGGGAGACGTCGGGGACGGATCGGAAGGGCGAGTGACGTCGAAGGAGCCGGCAGCGTCGCCTTCGTCTTCGAGTTCGTATGCGGAACAGAGTACCGTTGAGGATCTTCAAATGAATATTTCAGTGGCTGCAGCGTATCAAATGATGAGATGCGCGCAGTCAAAATTGGATGCGCTTTGGCCCTTTGGCTCTCACATGCATTTGTAGAAGTCCTTTTTACCCACTTTGACTGCGAAATCAGATCTTCACGATATAACATTTGAGCAAGAATTGATTCCGAACGACTGCTTCCGCTGTTGAACGATCGATTGTCGCACCTTCACAGTTCGGTGTGGCACACTCGGATTGTCAAATGGGAAGCACTGCAACGAGTTCAACTTTGAGAACCACCAACATTGAGAATCACCAATGTTGAGAACCACTTGCTCTTTGTGCCGCCCGCCCGTCTTGCTGGCGGTGATCGCAGTGCGTCCGGCTGCTGAATGGTGCGCGACTCGCAACTGCTGCTGTGCGTCATGACCTTCGCGAGTCTGGCTGCCAAGCGTTTGAAGCTGTTGCTCTTGAGCCTCGTGTTGCTGCTCATCCACGGCAGCTACCTGCCGCAGTGCCTCCACGACAGTACGGCGCACGGCACCGCCGCCATCGCCGACCTGCTGCTGCTCGCTCTTCTCTGTGCTCGGTCTTGAGAGGCGGCCGTTCCGCCATTCTCCGCCGTTTCCATCGGGGACCTACACCCGAGAAGTCTCCGCCTCTGGAAGCAAGACGACGCACGACAATGCGTGGCTGGTGCTGTGTTGCCTCAACGGCCCGGCGTCGTGCTGCCTTAGCGGTCAGTCAGCGCCGAGCCAAACAGACCTCGTGTCTGGTCTAGCCGCCTGAGCGCCACCAAGTGGTGCCGCCAATGACCGGCACTGCGCCTGTCACTCGGCTTGACTTCATGGCCTCTTGAACTGACGGAGACTCGTGGACGGGCTCCAGGTACAAAGGGCTGTTCGCCACCCACAGAGCGGTCGCTGGCAAGACTGCGGCATGTCTGAGTCATAAGCGAGGCCTGCTGCTGCTGGTCCTGGACACATCGATCACCACCAGAGGGAGTGCTCACAACGTATCGGAGAAACGACCCAAGGAGCCTCTTCTTCGTCATAGTTATCACGCACATCCGTCCACACACTCCTCTCTCAAATCCGATGCTGGCCTATCGAGCCCACTGCCGGCCGGCCGGTTGCCCGGCTACTGCTGCTCGCCCTCCTTGTCGTCCGACTCAAAGAAGGGGACCTCGCCGTGCGGCGTCACGCGCACAGCGTGGCGGTTGCCCGGCAGGTAGTCGAACGTGGCGTAGTGGAACGTGATGCGGTTGTCCCAGATAGCCACAGAGTCCTTCTCCCAGCGGAAGCGCACCTGGAACTCGTGGCCCTGCGAGACGTGCTTGTACAGGAAGCGCAGCACGGCGTCTGCACCAAGGAGAGCGCACAGTCAGCTACGGATGCATCGATCAGCCCCATCCGCCAACAACGAGGAACGTACCCGACTCGGCAGCCGACAGCTGCGGGATGCGCTTGGTGAAGGCCGCGTTCACGTACAGCGACTTGCGCTTGGTCACGGGGTGCGTGCGCACCACCGGGTGCTCCGACTCGACCGGCGTGCGGCGGATGTTGAAGCCCTTGGCGGCGGCCGCGGCAGCCTGCTCCTTGCCCGTGTGGATGGCCGTCAGGCCCTCCAGGAACTTGCGGAACGGCGGCGTCAGGCGCTCGTACGCCTCGTAGCCCGACGCCCACAGCGTGTCGCCGCCCACCGGCGGGTTGGTCAGCAGCTTGAAGCTCGTGTACGACGGCGGCTGCCACAGTCAATCACACACACGCGCGTCAGTCAGCGCACCAAGACTCGGACCATCCAAGAGGCGACACCGCTCACCTGCTGCTCGTTGGACGTGTCGCTGTGCCACTCGTTGAACGGGTCGTAGATCTGGCGCTTGAGGAACGCGCCGCTCGTCTCGACCGAGTTCTCGACGACCACGACCTCCGGGTACCCCTCGGGGTGGCCCAGGTTCTGGTGGATGTGCAGCGGGCCCCAGTAGCGGCCGAGCTCGAGCTGCTGGTCCATGCTGATCTGCTGGTCGCGGAAGAACACGACGCCGCGCTGCGCGATCAGCAGCGCCAGCTCGTCCCGCTGCGCGTTCGTCAGCTCGTGCAGCTGCAGGCCCGAGATCTCGGTGCCGATCTTGGGCGCCAGGTGCGTCACCGTCGCGTTCTCCAGCAGGTTCTTGAAGCTCGGGTCGGCGTACGCGGCGCGGTCATTGAACGGCAGGAGTGGGATGTCCGGGTACTTGGCGTCCGGGAACACCTGGCGCAGCTCCGGGTGCTCGAACGCCGAGTGCGTCACCTCCTGGTTCAGCGCGTTCTTGACCGGGACGACCGTCGCGTTCGCGTCGGCGGCGGTCGCCTGCGTCTTGACGTCTTGGTGCTGCGGAGCCATGGGGCTTGAGGTCGGGCGGGTGCTGCGGGGGATGGAGCGAATTCCGAAATGAGCCGAGGGGATGGTAGAGTTGGCTGGCTGGTTGGCTCTCGGCGAGGAAAGCTCTCCGCATCGACGTGAACGTCCCGACTGCACATTCACACACGCGCCGAGGATGCGTTGATGATGGCCCGCATGTCTACGCGCACACACCGGCGCCGGGATCACAGGCGCGGCGACTTGGTGCCTGTCATCCGGTCGACCCGCCCTTGTCCTCCCCGCCAGACTGGGTCGAGGTTCGGACGGATAGCGCCTCCGAGACAGCGCCTCCACCCAAACCTGCTCCTCCTTGCGTGTTTCTTCCGCCGTAGCACCGTGCGCAACGGATGCCCATCATGGCAGGCGCGTGGGCAGCGAAGCCAAAGCGCCAATCACCGCGCGCGAAGTATCGAACGCAGCGCCTCGAGCGCCACGAGGAGCCGATCGGGCAGCCGACTGGGCAAATCACGGCGTGCCACTCTGACAGCCGGCGATAGCTCCACGGCCAAGATGGACGCCAAGGAGATTCGTTCAGGCAGTCGAGCCCTGGCTCTGGAGGAGCTCGCACGGAGGCCATCAACGGTATGGTGGCGGTGGACGCCAATTGCAGGCGCAGGCACTTCAACGCCCGACTGTCGACGATATGCCCACCGGAAAATGCCGTTGGTGGCTGCGCCGACCAATCACAGCACGGAACGCCGCATCCTCACCGTTTCTTGTTTTAGCTGAAATGATTCCGATTTGCGGGGAATTGTACATAAAATATGTCATAATATGATGTATCGAAAACAAAACGTTGCATTGTTTACGGCCCAGTTTAGACGAAAAGCTTGCTGAAGCAACTTTTATTGACATGAACGCCCTCCGAGCAAACAAAAACAAGCACCGCTGTGCTAGGCAAACGTTCAGGCGTTTGTGGTTTGGACGTCGCTGCTAGTCTCCCTCTTGGCGGCCTTGTCGATGGGCGGCAGCGTGCCGAGTTGCATCTGGTTCATCACGACGGCGAACACGACGATATTGACGATCATGACGGCGCCGATCGTGTAGTACATGTACTCGAAGTGACCGTCGTTCAAGTTGGACTGGATGTACTTGCCGAAGAGTAGCACGATCACCGACAGCAGCGTCGAGCCCATGGAGCTGACGAAGAAGCCGAGCGCGATCGACGTCCCGCGCATGCTTGCAGGCACCTCCGAGTAGTTGATGTCGTACGCTGTGATGGCGCTCAGCACCTCTGCAATCGCGACCAGCAGGTACTGCGGAATAGCCTTGTACCACTTGATGTCGTTCATGACTTGGCCACCGTCGTCGTTGAGGATGTATTCGACCTCGCCGCTGGCGCTAGTGTAGGTCAACGGGGAGGCGTTGCGGCGAATAATCTCGTACGTCCCGGTCCAGAACATGGCGACGGTGACCACAACAAAGCCCGCCAGCACCTTTCCGTACTGACTCGGACGTTTGCCCGTGTGCCTCTCATACAGCGGGTAGAAGACCTTCTGGGTCAACGGCACCATGATTAGGATCGCAATCGGGTTGAACATCTGGACAATCGGTCCAGGGATCTGGTATGCGTCGACGGCATCGCCAACACGGACGTCCGTCTGCTGGATGATGGTCTGGTTGTTGCCGCGCTGGTTCTGGCACACCCAGAAGAACACGTTGAAGGCGTTGAACGGAAGGATCCGAATCACCTTCTTGACCCCGTCCACAAGCTCGCCGTCAAACGCACCCCCGGCGGTGTCCTTGGCCCCCTCGAGGAACTCCGAGTCGCGTCCAAAGTACACCCAGAGGATCGTGGCGATCAGGATCAAAACACCGCAGACGTACGAGATGTTGTGCCCCACTTCGCCATGGTCCGAAAGGAAGGACGCGACGATGTTGAGTAGGAACGCAGCGATGTACAGCGTTGTGCCCAACACGATCATTCGCGCGCGGAAGTTGGTCTTGGAGCGAGCCACCATGATGGAGATGACCAAGCTGATCGAGCTCTTCCGCGGTGGGACGTTCACGTAGCGACCGCGCGTCGAGTAGAGGATGGCGACGAACGCGATGATGGCAACAAACGCGATCAGGTAGACGAAGAAGTAGCCGTACTCTGCCGGGATCGCGCCAACGCCGTGGACCGAGACGCTGGGGAACACACCGTATCCAATCAGGCCACCAATGTTGGCAGCCCAGTACTGAAAGCTGAAGAAGACGTTCTTCTGCTCGGGCGGATCCAGCGGTGAGAACTGGTCGCCTCCGTACGACACAACGAGGGCTCGCAAACAGATCTGCGAGAGCGCGACGCCAGCGAATAGTCCGATGTTGAAGATCACCTTGCTGACTGCGTGGTTGGTGAGGATCGATGGCACAGACGCGACGACGCGGCCGAACCCAGCGATGCGTCGAACAGCAGCGTCTT
The DNA here is from genome assembly GCA_023338175.1 of Phytopythium delawarense. Classification (NCBI taxonomy): domain Eukaryota; phylum Oomycota; class Peronosporomycetes; order Pythiales; family Pythiaceae; genus Phytopythium; species Phytopythium delawarense. Next base: position 2,777 of record JAADYF010000806.1, on the reverse strand, counting down.
GAACTTGCCGAGGTGCTCGTCCGCGATGTAGCCGGCAATAATACAGGCGAACTGGCTCAGCGAGTCGTAGGTGAGTTTCATGGAGTTTGATCCCTTGTTGAACTACCCGAGCTTCTGGAAAAAGTTCTTGAGCGACTGCTGGAGCGCAAAGTTGGCGATCTGGTTGCACGTCGTCAAGACCAGCAGGAACGCGCACACATGCTTGATCACATTCTTGGCGTAGCGCGACGGCCGCTCGTCCCACAGCTTGGTGCTGTAGGCGGCGTACAGCGTCGACGGGGTGCCCTCAAGCGACAGCGGTGTGCGCACGGGCGACTGGTCGATTCCCTTTGCCATCGTGAAGAGTGCTGGGGAGACTGCCGATTCGAAAGTGAGCTTGGTTCAGGAGTGCACAGACGCAGGAGTGGATGCCACCTGGTGCGCTTCAAAGCTTCGATGGTGCTGTCCACTCAACCTCCGCGCTGCTTCTCTCGGCGACGACGGTGATCCCCTGCGTCACGTGCTCTGCGACTGTCTCGTGTTCAGCAACCTTGACTTATCAAATTGGTGCGTCCTTGACCTGTGCAATAACTGTCTCGGAAGCAATGGTGGCTGATAATACATCCATCGGATCGTGCGGGGCCGCAAATATCCAATCGGGCGTCCTCATCCCTGCCTCGTCACGTAAAAGCGATCTTCCCGGCTCTTCTCTTGGTGCTTTCGCGCGGTGCTTTACCCAGCGCGGACAAGGGGCCGGGTCATCACCTACTCTGGGCGATTCAACGTTCAGCGTCCAAACTTCAGCGCACACAGCACAAGAATCGTTTTGGGCTCGAAGATGTCGATTTGAAGAGCCCATGCATTTGAGCATTTTTTGTATAAATCAACTTAAACTAAATTTGATTTGTCAAAATGGAGTGAACATCAACCACGTTTGACACATCACGAGTTGTGATTGGTCGAGCCGCAATTTGCAGTTCAACCAATCACACACGGCCAATTTGCTTCGCCACAAGCGCTTCAAGTGGGATCGACGACCATCACGACGTCCGCGCCGGGCCGGTGCCGAAGACACATCACAGCAGGCAGCGATCCGTGGTGCGCATCCCCGGGGTGCTCGTTTTGTTGGTGGAGACGCGAATGTCGAACGAGATCGAGGGGTACACTATACTGTACGGATGAGGCGGGCTAACCCTCGACGCCATCAATTCGGCAAACGTCGACTATGGGGGATTTTCTGCCGGTGCATTGACGAGTTTACAGTATGAATGCGCTCGCATGCCTGGCACGCCGATTGCCTTGCAACACCAGCCAGCAGCGAGCCCAACACTCGATCGAACCAGCGAACTCTCTCCATTTCGCTCGGTTACTGTCGGAGCCTTCGTCCACTCCGTTCATAAATCCAAACAGCCGCACTACATGACACAACAGGGGAGAACAGCTCTTGTGGCTAGCTACCTCGAGGACCTTCTAGTTCTCGGTGATCTCCTTGGTGGTCTCTTCCTGGGCGTTCTTGCTGCCGAGCCGCGGGATCATTCCGAGCTGGAGCTTGTTCATCACGATCGTGAACAGGCCGATGTTGACGATCATGATGGAGCCGATCGTGAAGAATAGGTACTCAATGTGGCCGTCGTTGAGGTCGGCGGGGATGAACTTGCCGAAGAGCAGCACCAAGATCGACAGCAGCGTCGAGCCCATCGAGTTGACGAAGAAGCCGAGCGCGATCGACGTGCCGCGCATGGCGGGCGGCACCTCCGAGTAGTTGATGTCGTACGACGGGATGACGATGAACACACCGGCGAGAGCGACCAGCAGGTACTGCGGGATGGCCGTCCACCACGGGATGTTGTTCATCACCTGGCCGCCGTCGTCGTTCAGGAGGAACTCGATCTCACCGTCCGCGCCGATGTACGTCAGCGGCGTCGTGCTGCGGCGGATGGTCTCGTACGCACCAGTCCAGAACATGGCGATAACCGCAATGACGTAGCCGGTGAACACCTTGCCGTAGCGACTCGCGGGCTTGCCGGCGTACTTCTGGTACAGCGGGTAGATGACCTTCTCGGTGAGCGGCACGAAGAGGAGCACGCCGATCGGGTTGAACATCTGCACCGTCGGGCCCGGGACCTGGTACGAGTCGACGTCGTTGCCGAGGCGCACGTCCGTCTGCTGGATGATCGACTGGTTGTTGCCACGTTGGTTCTGGCACACCCACCAGATGACGTTGAACGCGTTGAAGGGAAGAATGCGGATCACCTGCTTGACGCCGTCGACGAGCTCGTTGTCGAACTTGCCGCCCTTGCTCTCGCGGGCACTCTCGAGCCACTCCGAGTCGCGGCCGAACGTGAGCCACAGGATCGTGGCGATCAGGATGATGATGCCACAGGCGTACGAGATCTGGTGTCCGGTCTCGCCGTGGTCCGACAGGAACGACGCCGCGATGTTAAGCAGGAAGGCGAAGATGTAGCACAACGTGCCGAGCACGATCATTTGCGCGCGGAAGTTGGTCTTGGCGTGGGTCAGCAGCAGCTTGATCACCAGACTGATAGAGCTCACGGCCGGCGGCACGTTGACGTAGCGCTTGCGCGTCGTCCACAGCGTGATTCCGAAGAGGAGGATCATGCCCAGACCGATCAGGTACACGAGGAAGTACCCCCACTCGGCCGGGACGGCGCCGACACCGTGGGTCGTCCACGACGGGAAGATGGCGTAGCCGACGAACGCGCCGATGTTGGCGAACCAGTACTGCGAGCCGAAGAAGAGGTTCTTCTGCTCGGGCGGGTCCACGGGCGAGAACTGGT
>JAADYF010000805.1:0-13340 GCA_023338175.1 Phytopythium delawarense | reverse complement strand
TTCTGGAATACTGACGTGTTTGCAACGCAACAAAAACGAGCAGATTTGTTGCTCTTTTTAGCCAATCATATTTAAACGCGGTCGAAATCTGCCTCGTGGTTGGCGAGAAATCGCACATTTTCGACCTGTCTTATGATTATTCACCGCACTTAGAAAACTCCCAATGGATGTAACTGAAAACACGAATGAGACTTTTGGTTTTTCGCTGGTCGATATTCGACATATGTTTGATATACAACATAAACTTTATGGAGTGCCCTGAGTCAGCGACCCGACCCGGGTTTCATCCAGAAGCGGGCCGACCCGTTACTTGAATGTCGCGCGAATGTCGCCCCAATAAGACTAGCGCCACCGTCCGTGGTTGCCGCGGACGGTGGTGCTAGTCACCGGACAAAGCTCAAGTTGAGCTGTTTGCTTGCGTCAGCCATGCCCAGTCGCGAATCCGCCGGCAGCCCGCCGAGATCCCCGCCTTCCTCCCGGTCTAGACGCCTCCGCTGCAGCTCCGCGACGCCCAACCGACCGACAGGATGGAGACGCTCGCGCACGGCATCGCTGGCAGTCTGGTGGGTCCACTTGCGCGCGTTGAGGCGGTCATTGAAGCCTGCTAACGCCGCGAGGAACGCGTGACTGCCTGCGTGCAGGGCGGCATGGTGGCCATGGGCCTGCTCTACCCGCTGGACCAGATCAAGACGATCATGCAAGGTACTGGTGCCGCGGTTCTCTGTATCTTTGTATGTACTCGGTGAGGCGCTGACGGATGCGTGGCAGTGGAGGGCAAGGCGGCGCTAGAGGCACTGGAGGCCGAGGCCGAGACCGGCGAGCAGGAGGAGAAGAGCGACGCGGCACGCACGCGCACGGCCCCGCCCGCGGGCTTCTGGCGGCAGGCGCTCGCCATCGTGCGCGCCAAGAAGCTGGGCGTGTACCAGGGCCACGTGTCGACGCAGGTCGCGCTGGGAGGGTCCAACTTCGTCTACTTCTTCTGCTACAACGGCCTCAAGAGCGCGCTGCTCAAGCGGATGGCGCGCGCCGGGAGGCCCCAAGCGGGCGGCGCCATCTCGCCAGGGCAGAACCTCGTGCTCTCGTGTCTCGCCGGCGTCATCAACGTGTACGTGTGCGCGCCGCTGTGGGTGGCCAACATGCGGCTCAAGTCCAAGGACCATGCCAAGTACGCCGGCGTGTGGGATTGTCTGCGCAAGGTGACGGCCAGCGAGGGCCTGCTGTCGCTCTGGAACGGAACGCTCGCGTCGCTCATGCTCGTGTCCAACCCGGTGATCCACTATGTGAGCTACGAGCGCATGAAGCTCGCGCTGCAACACAAGCGGCTGGCGGAGAACCCCAAGGCGCGCGGCGCGCTCACGGCCATGGAGATCTTCGTGCTCGGCGCGCTCGCCAAGTCCCTCACCACGGTCGTCACGTACCCGCTGCAGGTCGCGCAGTCGCTGATGCGCGTGCAGGAGGCGTCCAACGCCAAGCAACTCGCGGCCAACGCATCGAGCGCCAGCCCGTCGCTGACGCCACCCAAGGCGCAGAGCCTGTCGGACTGTCTGGCGCAGATCTACCGCGACAACGGCGTGCGCGGCTACTTCGCCGGGATCGAGGCCAAGCTGCTGCAGACGGTGCTCACGGCGGCCATCTCCCTCGTCACGTACGAGAAGCTGCTGGCCATCATCCTCGTGCTGCTGCGGCAGAGCTCGCGCAAGGCGCTCGTGGAGAAGGCCACCGCGTAGACGCGAGGCTGGCAAGAATCGGACGTCACGAGCCGTCAGTCTGTGTGTTGGTGGGTGTCAGTGGCCAGCGTGAGCGTGTCTAAAGATCTGTTTGCTATCGCTGCTGGGCGTATCTTGCACGGGCTTCCTCGACGCTCTTTACTTCTTGCCGACCTGCTTCAGGTGCACCATTTGCCGCCGGAACTCCATCACGGGCACCGCCGGGGACCCTCCTGCGAGTCGTCCAGGCCACTCGTCAAATGTGAGCAACCGTGCTCCGCAACACACAGAACTGTCGACAATGGACGCACCATAGGTGGCGTCTGGCGTCAGGTCGTTCATGACGCCGCTCTTGGCGGCAATGCGCACGTTGTCTCCGATCGTCAGGTGCTGCGCGATGCCCACCTGTCCGCCCACGTGCACGTTGTCCCCGAGCGTCGTGCTGCCCGCGATGCCCGTCTGCGCGGCGATCACGCAGCCGCGGCCGAGCTGCACGTTGTGTCCGATCTGGATCTTCGCGGTGGCCGAGCATCAGTGCGCCACTCCTCCAAAGTCTATCAAGTGTCCAGCCACTCCACCTACCAAGTTGTCGAGCTTGCAGCCGCGGCCGATGACCGTGTTGCGCCAGCTACCGCGGTCGATCGTGCAGTTCGCCCTGTTATCGTGAGCGCAGCGTGTGAGATGCAGCCGAGAGAGCGCAGCCAGCCATTGGCGTGGCGGGAGAAGAAGGCCGACAGACCCGATCTCGACGTGGTCGTGCACTTCAACGCGCAGCTCCTGCGGCTTCTTGGCGTGCTGTCCGCGCGCGTCCAGCTGGAAGCCAAACCCGTCCTGCGCACGGCGATCACAGTTGTCAGAGAGTGACCTTCGTGCCCACCAGCAGAGCACCAGCACGCCAACCTGCCCGATGCGCGCGCCAGGGTGCACGACGACGTGGCTCCCGACCGAGCAGTTGTGCAGGGAAACACTGTCGCCGATGGCCGAGTCGTCACCGACCTCCACGCCCTCGCCCACGACCGCAAACGCGCCGACGCGGCAACGAGCGCCGATCTGCGCGTCCACCATCCGCCATCCGTGTCAGCGAAGGAAGCGACTGACCCAGCCGACCACAAGAGCGCAGACCTTGGCCGAAGGGTGGACTGACGCTAGTGGAGACACCCCAGAGGAGCTCCAGCGAGCGCCCAACAGCCGCAGCGGCAGCCGGACGCCGTGAGGAGCGGTACCGACGCGGACCAAGCGCGCCATGTTCACCGATGATCAGCATGAAGTGATTGGAATCGGGATCAGACTGACTCAGACGAGCAGCGCCACACGTGTTCTGAGAAACATATCTGACTCTGATGCGCTCACACGTCGCAGACTGCAACTGCAACCGGGTCAAGTTCAGAGTTATCACTCTCCACTGGCGTTGCTGCTGGTCAAACTACCGGCGCTCACGCCCGCGGTCTCGTTAGTCTTGCGCATGCTGGTGATGCCTTGCTCCCAGCTCGCGCGCCACTTGACCTCGTCCTCCAGCCTCTCGTGGGCGGCGTGGGCCACCTCGCGCAGCTCGTCCAGGCAGAAACCGACCCAGTCCGCGTGCGCCGCGTCTCGTGCACGGACAAGAGCGCGGTGGGCCGGTGTTAGTAGCGCCTCGCACGCTCCGTCAACGCCACTGACACTCGCGACAGCAAAGGCGACGGGTTCGTCGCCGACGGCTTGTCCCCACGCCTCGTCGTCCTGAGCAGCAGCCGCCTGGGCTTCGTGGTACGCGCGGCCCACGCCGAAGCTCGGGATGCCGCCATACGCGCGCTTGGGGAACCGCGGCGCCTCGCCGAGCTGTCGAAGCGCTTCCAGCTCTTTGTCGGTCCGTGGGACCTCCTTCGGGTCCCCCGACTCGAGCACGCGCGCGACCTTCCGCAGTCGCTTAAGCGACTTGCGTTTGTCCTTGGGCAGCGGCTCCCCGCTGAGCTGCTTCACATCCTCGAGTCCCATGACGATTGTGTCCAGCAGCTGCATGAGGCACCGCGACAGAGACAACAGCTCGAGTTCGAACGCAACTGCCGAGTGTGACTGGGATCCCAGTGACGAAGCTCGGAACTCGCGAAGCGCTTTGACTGCGGCGACTGACCGCTCGCTCTCCCGTGCTCGCAGACCCTCCAGCAAGGCAGCGTTGTTGGCACTACTTAGCTGAGGCCGCAGCTCCGAGGTGTGTTGGGCCTTGGTTGCCGCGAACTGTTGACACTGCGCGTCGATCGCCGATGATAGAGCCGAGTTCTGACGCTTGGCGTTGCGCTTTGCTCGTGCTAGCAGGTCCGAGATTGCGACGCCTGGAGCCACGAGCAGCAGCTCGCTCAGCTTTCGCAGCTGGTCATGAAATACCATCTCCTGCTGAGCGACGAACGCTCGCGCCTTGTCCATCTGGGCAGTCAAGTACTCCTCCAGCGCGTCAGGCACACCCGAAGGCGGAAGCTCGTCCGTCTTGCCTTCCTGCTGGAACAGAGCCTTGGTGTCGCTGCGGCATTGCTCGCTCACTTGGCTCACGAACGCCAAGAAGCCGCCCGGAGGAGGTTTGACGCGGTCCAACTCGTCCACGACGTCGATGTCCCGCACCACAAGAGCGTCTGCATCACCCGGACGTGGACAGAACTCGAGGGGTAGCGGCTCCAGCTGGCTCGTGTTGCAGAGGAAGCCGAAGTACATGCCGCGCTGGTAGATCTTGGCCCGCAGCTGTAAGAGCGCGACAAGGATCGCGCGGCTTCGCTCCTCCTCGTCCTGCGCCTTGCTCTTCGAGCTGTCGGATGCGTCTTGGCCACCGCACAGAGACTCCAATGACGAAAGCAACTGGTCGATCGAGGCCGACTTGTCCTCGCACCGCGTCACCTCGGAGCGGAATTTCTCCTGCGCCGTGCGGCGCGGGAGACCGAACTTCTGGCCGAGCCCCTCTTTCATGGACAGCGTCTGCATACACGCCTGGCACCGGGTTTTGAACGCCGGCCACATGGCCAGAGCGCGCTCTAGGTCATCGCGGATATCGCCGACCCGCGCGCTACGCTGTAAGATCTGGTCCCGTGCCTGCTGTTCGACTCCGTCGAGCACGCGCTGGATCTGAGCGATCTCCTCGGGGTGGTAGTCGCACCCGCTGATCACCTCACACCCGCTCAGGTCCGGGAACACCTGCGAGGCGCACGCACGCACGAACTCGCTGCTCGATGTGACGAGTGCAGTGGTGTCGCTGTCGATCAGACCGGTCAGAGACGCCAGCTTGTCGTGGCTCGCGCTCTTGAGCGTTGCCAGACCCTTCTTGGCGCGCGCCTCGAGGCCTTGGAGTGCAGCGAGACTCGCTTGGAGCGGCAACTGCGCCTGGAACGAGACCTGGGCGTCCCGCTCGCGCGCAATCTCGCGCACGACTTCGTCCGCCTTACGGTCGAAGACACGCTGCTGCGACTCGACCCGCGACTGCAACGCCCGCACGTGGCGATCGGTGCGCTGGCGATGGCTCTCAAGCTCGCCAAGTCGCGGCTGGAAGAGCTGCACGTCAAGTCGCCCGCGCCGCGGCCAGTGCGTGCGCAGTCTCTCTTCCAGCAGCGCCGCCGCCGCCTCAAACCGCTGTCCGCGCGTCCGTGAGAGCACAGTCGACGCGGCGACGCCCTCGGAGTCATACTTGGACAGCACGGCGTCTCGGAACGACTCGACCAGCGGCTGGAGGTAGTTCAGCGGGATCTCGAGCGACAGCCAGTCTCGTTGGAGCTGTCCATCGATCTCGGATCGCTGCAGGTCCGGAGTCGTCTCCTGCGGTGGTTCTTCAGGGGTGGCTCCGTCATCCGCAGTCGCTCGTGGTGTTGGAGACAGAGACGATGTCGGGCTTCCCACTTCCACCGCCACCGTGTCGGACTCAGTCTTCACATCCATCGCTTCGCTTTCGTCTTCTTCGTCTCCAGCGCTGAGGATCTGCTCCACAAGCGCTGACACGCTCTTCAGGCACCGCAGCTCCGCTCCTGACGGCAGTCGATACACCTCTAGCGTCTCCAAGTCCAGGTGAGACTCGCCGGTTTGTTCGGCAGTGGATGATGCGTCCGTGTTGGTATCGTTGCTGTTTGGCACTGCCCCCTCCCCTTCCGTGCTAACTGCCTCACTCGATGGCGGAGGCGGCGGGTCCACCAACTCCTCGACGTGCGTCACACTCAAGAACGCGTCCAAGTCGCTCTGCTCCATCCCAGTCTTCGCGCCAGGCGATGTCGGCACCACCAACCCGAGCAGCGCCGTCAGATGCCGCAGGAACAGCAGACGCTGCGCGTCGGCCGCGACGACGTTGTGCTCGCTAGCGACTCGAACACGCGCCTCGTACGCCCGGTACTCGCCTTCCATGTGCGCAAGAAGCCCTGCGCACCTGTAGAACCCAGCGTGCAGCTCGTGTTGGTCTGGCGCGTGGCGCACTGCGGCGCAGCTCTGCGAGTATTGAGCTTCCATGTCGCTAAGGACGTCGTCGTCACGCTCCTTGAGCGTATCGAGCAGGTCGAGCACGCTCAGATCAACGTACGTGGCGCGCGCTCGGCTCTTCTCGACGGTCGACACGACGTCCAGGTGGAACTTGGCCACCTTCTCGCATTGCGCGTGCAGCAGCGCGCTCTGATGCTCCATGCGGCGCCCGATCTCTTCGAGGAACAGGCGACCGGCACGTTGCTGTGAGGTCAACAAGTCGTCGCACTCGCGGTGCACAACGCCATCCACAACGCGGTTCGCAACGCTTTGGAGCGTGAGCTGGTCGCTGATGAACTGCAGGTGCTGCTGCATCGACGGGGGCAGTTCGGACGCGAACACAAGTGCCGCAAGCCGGCGCTGGATGCGGCGCACCGCCTGTAGGTCGATCTGGCAGCTGGAGTCTGTGCTAGGGATGGTCACACCTGTTCTTCTAGTGCCCGTGGTCGATGGCGGTGACCCCGGAGCCGCTGATGCCACTGAAATTGTCCGCGTCGACGGCTGTTTGCTGGTCGGTGAGCGAGTTAGAGCTGGTGACGAGGACAAGGTGCCGTCCGGTGCCATCGCTGTGGCCATCGTGCTGCTCGATACCGACTCGCTGGTCTCCGGAACCAATACGCCCAGCTGAGCCGCCAGCGTCTCCACTTCCTCCTTGAACGTGCCACTGATACCCTCGAGGCCGAGCAAGATTTGCATCTGCGTCTGGAGCACAGAGATTAGCGCAGGCATCTCGGCTTTGCTGGCCTTGCGGATCTTGTCGAGTGTTGTCTGCAGCGCACGGCGCTCGGCACCTTTGCCTTGCGCCTCCATGACGCTCTCAAGAGGAAGTGCGCTCAGCAGAACCCATACCGAGCTAGACAGCGGGTCGAGATGCCTCTCGTAGATGAGCTCCGCCACGTTCAGCCTCTTGATGATGCTGTCCAGCTCGCCGCGCAGCCCGCCAGCCATGCGGAAGAAGTCCTCGAGCGCCACGCCCTCGGCTGTCAGCATCTGCTCGAGCGACAGCCTGGCCTCGTCGATCTCGCCTTCTTTCGCCATGGCGCCGAACCCATGCAGTTCCAGGCGCAGAGCCTCCTGAAGAGCTTGTGCGTCCTGCAATCGATGGTCGTGGGCGTCCCGCAGATCCGAGAAGAAGCCCTGGTTGGCGTCCTCTTCTTGCTGCTGCGCGGCTTGCAGCCGCTCCAACACTTGCTGCACGCGGTCGGACGTGAGCGCCGCGCTCTCCCCTGCTAACTCTCGCAGTGCTGCAAGTCGCTGCTCGTCGTGGACTTGCTGCTGGTGAGCTCGGATCGCCTCCATGATGCGCCGACGGTCTTCCGGGTCCTTGAATGCCGGCGAGTTGAGTGTCTGCTTGAAGACCTCGATCGCGCGTGCATGACGCAGCGCGCGCCAGCGATCCAGGGCCTGCTCCCACGACAGCCGCGTGCGCACGAACACGTCGACGTTGGCCGTCGCCAAGCGCGCCACGAGGTCCGCGTACACCTTGCGGTTGGCAATCACGACGACGTTGATCTGGTACGCCTCACCCTCGATGATGCGCTCGACTTCGGGCCCGAGCGCGTGCGCGATCTCCATGAGCGTGAACGTCATCTGCTGCAGCTGCGCGCGGACGTCGCGGACACGGGACTCCTCGATCCGTTCGAGCTCGGCCGCGAACTGGCCGATCAGCTGCGTGCGCTGCCTGGTCAGCGCCTCGAGTCGATCCCACGCGTCGGTGACCGCACTCTTGTCTGCGACGAGCAGCCGAGCGCGGTCCCGCAGCTCGTGACTGTCGATGAACGCTAACCGCGCGTCGATGTCCGCGAGAGACTCCTTGACGCGGTCGAACGTTGTGATGAGCGCCGCCTCGATGTGCTCGCTGATGTCCTTCACCGCGCTTTCGTATCGCTCCAGCTCCCGCATGTGTGCGTCGCGTCGACGCAGCGCGTTCTGCTTGATCTGACTGTGCTCATCATGTAGCGGGGTGTCTGGCGAAGGTAGGGCATCGCTGTAGTGGCGGCTGGCGATCACTTGATGCTCGAGCTGGCGCACCTGGGCGACCACGAGGTCCTGCTCGGTTGGCGGCTTGGTCTTGACGGATTTGAAGTTCACGCCCGTGTCTCGGTCCGTGTCGCCTTCATAGTCGTCCGTTCCTCCAACAGCGCGCTGCTGCTGCTCTGTGAGGTAGACGGACGCCGAGCGCGCCTTCTTCTGGTTGAGCGCGTGCAAGAGGTTGACTTCGGCTTGGGATCTCAGAGCCATGGCATTGGACCACACCAGCGCTTGAACCTCGCGTTTGTCAGTGGTCACCAGCAGGACGGGAACAGCACAGCGCAGCACATTCAGACGCCAGCGGGAAGGAAACGACCGACTGGCCGGCGACAAAGCTATATTCGTCTGCAGTTGCGGGCGGTGGCCGTTCGTCTCCTCTAGTTGCAACATACACTAAAGCAGAGTGAACGCAGGCGTGCCGCGCCGCGGTCAGTTGGCCCACCACGACGTCAGCCCCAAGCCGTCCTCGTCGATGGTTCCCTGCGCCATGCAGGCGATCAGCGATCAGTTAGATCCAATCCATGGCACGTATCCGCCATCGGTCCATCGCTCGCGACGCACCAGGATGTGGATGGCGGACGGCGTGGGGTCGCTGTCCGACAGGTCGACGCTGGACGACCGCCGGCGCGCGAGCGCCTGCCGCATGTCGCCGGCGCTGACCTCCTGCTCGCCCTTGTCGCTCGCCTCGGTCGTCGTCGCCTGGATGCCTGCACCACTCCGTCGTCAGCCATTGGCCGCGCACTAGTTTGTTCTCGACTGTCGAGCACACATTGAGCGAGAGCGCACCCTTGGCCGTCTTGGTGACGCGCGTGAAGTTGATGTTGGTTACGCGGAAGCGGATCTCCTCGTGCAGGTCCATGTAGAACTTCTCTGTGGCGCGCAGTCGATTGACACAAGCAGCGGGTCGGGGTTAGCGGTCGATCGGTCGTCTCGGAAACCCACGCGGTTGGTTGCTCACCTTGCGACTCGGAGTACTTCCACACCCACAGGCGCTCGGCCGTGTCACTACCGCGCACAAGCCACGAGCGTCAGTCTCCGCCCGATCTCCCACACGAAACACTCGATGCACGCACAAGTAGGACGGCGTCTGCAGCGCGTAGGACGGGATGATGATGTCCTGCACAAAGTCCATGGAGACTGCCGACCGCGGGCGTCAGGAGTCGATCACGGTCGCCGCAGCACCTCCAACTCGGACGGTGAACACGTCGGAGACGCACCGCGAATGTGCTCCTCGGTGCAGCTGACGATGCGGCCCTTGAGAACCTCGCCGACGAACGGGCGGAAGACGACCATGCGGAACTCGACCTGCGAGTGCGACGTGCCGTCCGCCGGGTGCACGAACGCGTCGCCGATGTGCACGAAGTCGTAGAGCGTGACGCAGAGGCCCACGTCCGCCACCACCTTGTTGGCGTACTTGCGGTCGATCTCCTCCACCAGCACCTGCGTGTAGTCGGCGTCGAACAGCGCCGGCGCCACCGGGATGACGTCCGACAGCCGCGTCAGCACGAACATGCTCGTCCTCCGCTTGGCACTTGAGGTTACACCGGTCAATCGCCTTGTGACCATTGGCATATTGGCATGGAAGGCACATGTTACGCGAAAGGGGACAACAGCCAATCATATCCAGTCGCGGTCAAATTCTGCCTCGTGGTTGGTCAGAAATTGCTTTTTTTCGTCCTGTCTTCTCTGTTGCACCGCACTTTACTGTTTACTAGTATTTTCAGACTTCACTGTAGCGCGCTCTACACTGATATGTGGGAAGGCTTCTGGGCTGCGTCGGAGCCATTGTGCGTGAACCGGCAGCCCCAGTCACACGACCCAAGCAGCGGAGCCGTCCGTTCGATCGACAAAGCTCAGCTCGACGCCTCCTCGCTCGGCCATGCGCTCCGCCTCGCTGCCCGGGTCGCTGTCCACGTCGGCGGCCTCGTCGCCGCTCATGAGTCCGGCGGAGGCCAAGGTGGCGGGGTACGGCGCGCTCTCGAGCTCGCAGCACGAGCGCGTGCGGTCGCTGGTGAGCCAAGAGGAGGCGGCCGCCGCCGCGGCGCACCGGTCGCCGCTCGCGCACGCCTTCTTCCCGCACAAGGACGACCTGTTCACGGAGCGCAACGCACCGGCCTCGCTCTCGCGCAAGGTGCAGCTGGCCATCAACTCGTCGCTCGCCATCAACATTGTACGTTGGCGCCAGCGGTGGTCGTAAGCTTTGCAGTCCTGCTGATGGCGGCTGACAAGGGACCCATTGGCGTCGCGTCGCGTGCAGGTACTGGCGGTGGCCAAGACGTACGCGGCGTACATCAGTGGCTCGCTGGCCGTGCTGTCGTCGCTCGTGGACTCGATCCTGGACCTGGCGTCGCAGGCGCTCTTCTGGTACTCGGACAAGCGCATGCACACCAAGGACGTCAAGTACCCGGCGGGCCGCCGCCGCCTCGAGCCAATCGCCGTCATCATCTCGGCTACGCTCATGGGCATGGCAGGTGCGTCTCGCTGCCCTCGTTGGTTGGTTGCCGGCGCGCGGGTCGTGGCTGACGGAGGAGGTCGCTGGCGCAGCCATCGAGGTGATTCAGAAGTCGGTCGAGACGCTCGTCACGGGCTACGAGGGCAAGCTGCCGGAGATGGACATCTCGCGCGCGACGCTCGTCGTGCTGCTCGTGGCCATCACCGCCAAGATCTGCCTGTGGATCATCTGTAGTCGGATCGCGGCTCAGTCGCCGTCCGCCGACGCTCTCGCCCAGGTGCGTCCTGCTCTCCTGCCTGGCTGGATGACGTTCGGCTCACCAGGGCATTGACCTCGAATGCGCTCGGAATCGATAGGACCACCGCAACGACGTGTTCAGCAACTCGATCGCGATCGTCGCGGCCGGACTGGCCAACTGGCACAGCAGCCTCTGGTACCTCGACTCGGCGGGCGCCATCGCTATCTCCATCTACATCGCCGTCAGCTGGCTCGAGACGGGCAAGGAGCAGGTCGAGCGCCTCATTGGACTGCGTATGTGATGCGAGCGTCGTCCATATCTCGCCATCTCATCCGAGTGCATTGCGGACTGACACTCGTCTTTTCGATACTTGCGGGCAATGCTCTATGCCCGAATCCGCCACGATCCACCCCAGAGGCGAGCCAGGAGTTCATCGATGAGGTGCGAGTGCTGGCGGACATGCACCACCCGCTGATGAAGGCCGACATCGTGCGCGCGTACCACTTCGGCAACAACTACCTGGTGGAGCTCGAGGTGATCCTGCCCGAGTCCATGCGCGTGCGCGAGGCGCACGACATCAGCCTGAGCCTGCAGAAGCGCGTGGAGGAGCTGGACTGCGTCGAGCGCGCGTTCGTGCACGTCGACTACCTCTCGCGTGACTACGACGAGCACAAGGACCCGACCGTGCGGCGAGACTCGCTCCCGTGAGCTTGTGAGCCGGTGGCGCCTCGCGCCGCGCCGCGGACCACGTAGAGATGAACGTATATTACGCCACACATGGAACGCTGGGAGCCTCTCCTGAGGTTCTCAGGTCTCACTTCCGTTCTCAGGCAACACGATGCACGCAGCGTGCCACTGCAAGCCGGTGCCGCCGAGGTGGATCGAGCGCTAGACAGAGTCCTAGTTCCATCTCGTGAAGTTCTCGGTTCTCAGACAGCACTCGACGTCCGCATCGTGGCACTGCCCATAGGCAATCTGGTGCTGAGATGGGTCCTTTCGTCACTGGTGACACCGATGAACGGGTGGCCGAGGGTATCCATGATCGCGTCCGGCGTGGCGTGGCACATGCGCAGGGTTCTTTTTCCCGACCGCTCCTCCCATCATCGCTCCGACTCGGACCGACAACACTGCTGACAGTTGTGCTTCAGGCTCGAGGGCAGAAGAGATGCGCTTCAAGAGGAGCGCCACGGTGGCCGCGTGTAAATAGGGCGGACAAAGGTGCAACGGAGCCTTGGCATCCGGAGCGAGCATCGGGCTGTGAACGAACGCTGCGGAGGTGGTCATCCAATTCCCTCCACTGCCGGCCGACAGAGTTGCATGGTAGCGGATCAGTCCATGGGAGTTCAAGGCGGTTGACCCCGACAAGTTGCCAGCCAGATGCGGAGCGAGAGGCTTGCGGATCAGGCCACGGAGTTCGATCCGCAGTGGGCGTGGTGCCGTGCACTGTGCATGCATGGCGTTCGAATGAGCCGGCGCGGCGACGCAAGGGGGACGGGGGCCGCAGCGCATCCGCGTCACCTCGCCTGGCTCTCTGCAGCATCTCCAGCAGTCATTCACTCGTCTGTCCATGCTCTCTCGAAGCTTATCAGTCGCGATCGCTCTCGGAAAGAGAGCTCGCCACTGCGGTCTCACATTCGACACTCGGCACTCGATATTCGACACTCGACACTCGACACTCGACACTCGACAGCCGAGCGAGCGCGGCGGTCCGCCGATGGGCGTGCCAGTGGCACTGCCACGGCGGGAAGGGGTCGCCGTGGCGATGGCTGTCTGCGTGTGTCTGCGCGGCAGGCAATCAGGCCATCGCGCCAAGCAGCGCGGACGTGACTTTGTGTGAAATGATCTTCCAACAGCAGGAATAGCCGGGAGATATTTTGGAAAGCACGAACTCAGATAAAATAGACAAAGTCACAAAAAAGAAATCCAGAAAACGCGCGTCAAATCTCTGATTTTCAGAGATTTGATTATGGTCTCTCTGCAACTTTGAATGGATGCGACGGAATCTCAGAATTGTTGAACGGGAACTCTTTTTGTAAACTCCACGCTGCTATTTTCTTTGAGGCGATTTCCTGCCAAAAGAACTGAAGTTCAAAATACAAGTACTGAAAGCTGGATGCGTTGATTTTCAACTTTTCAACTCGAATGGGATGGCTTTGGAGTCGGACACCACGGCGCATGATTCATTGCGGACATGGCGAGAGCGCGGCACTGGCGTGCGGGAGTCACCACATCAACGGAAGGGAACTCTTCGTACTGTACGTGTGTTGCACCCTCTTGCTCGTAGTCTGCAACGCACCTGTGCGTTGATTATAGTTGGAGCAGTTGATCGGAGCGTTGTGGAGCTTTGCTCAAAGATCGGCCTGCAAATCGGATGACCCCGCTCCTTTGCGTGTTCCGGCCCTTCCATATGCACGGGAATAGGTGGGTGGGGATTCGCTGGCTGGGGGGGGGGGGG
>JAADYF010000804.1:0-13340 GCA_023338175.1 Phytopythium delawarense | reverse complement strand
CGCCACGCCGATATTTTGACTGACCGCAGTCGGATATCAGGAGTGCTCAATTACTAACTTAATCTAGTGCATTGCGGATATTTGGAATCCTCGCTGTGTGCAAAAACTGCGTCCTCTTATTGTTTTTGTGATCGGCCTATCGGCAGGTTTGACTGTAATATTTCACGGATTCTTTGCGATATGTTTTACTGTCGTGGTCACCAAAATTTGTACCTCGTGCTACGGTTTCTACTGAACCACCTTCTAACGTTATCGTGTTCAAAACGACGACAAGGGTCCACTATTTCAGCCACCTTCCCCGACACCTTGACGGAATATCCAAGGAGGATTGAGGCCCGAGGCGTCAAGGCACCGCCAAGGAGCGAAGGAGGCGGCAGCGCGTGGCGAGCGGACGGGCGGAGGCGGGCGCGATGCAGGACGAGCACGGCATGGCGCGCATGCAGGAGCTGCTGTCCAGCTACTATGGCACGCAAGACAAGGAGACGCAGGCGCAGAGCCGGCGCGACATTGACGCGCCGGGCTTCGAGCCCGCCACGTACGTCAAGGTGCGCGCCTTCGTGCTCGGCTGTGTGTGCGTGTGTGTGTGGTGGTGTTGGTGGGAGATGGCAGTGCTGACAACTGGGGAGCAGGAGATGCTGGCCACGCAGGGGCTGAACGAGCTCATGCGGCAGGACGACCGGCTGATCCGCGAGATCAAGGAACTGGACACCAACATGCAGATGCTCGTGTACGAGAATTACAACAAGTTCATCAGCGCCACGGACACGATTCGCAAGATGAAGGTGCTGGCGTCTACTGCTTCGCATGTCGTGCGTCTCCTCGCTTCCGCTCGCTCACCTCGTCTAGGGCTTGACAGAACAACGTGGCGAACATGGAGGACGAGGTCGAGCGCGTCGTGGCGAGCATGGACATGATCACGGCCAAGAGCGAAAGTATCAACGTGGCGCTGGCGCCGCACCGGTCCGAGGTTGAGAAGCTCATCGGCGTGCGCCGGCTGCTCAAGCGGCTCGAGTTCATCTTCGACTTGCCGCAGCGCCTCAACTCGTGCGTGCTGTTCTCGCTCCGGGTCGGTCGGAAGCGCCTCTGCAGTGTAGTTGACAGGCTGACGGATGCAGGGCGGTCAAGAAGGAGGAGTACGCGAACGCAGCCAAGTACTTCCTGCTCGCCCGCCGGATCCTTGGGCGATACGAGCACATCACGTCGTTCAAAGTGCGTGGCACCGCCCTTGAGTGTCAGTTCGGCATTGACGCTGATGCTGCGACTCGAACCACCCTTGCGGTCGTGGCAGGCGATTCAAGTGGAGGCCGACAAGATCATTCACCAGCTGGAGCAGACGCTCGCCAAGAGGCTGGTTGACCCGGTGCTGGCGTCGGAAGACGTGCGTAGACACCTCAAAGCAGCGTGGAGATAGATAGATAGCGCGGCTGACCAACTCGAACACTTGCCTTGCGCGCCAGATCTGCGAGTCCATCACGCTGCTTCACCAGTTGGACAGCTGCACCGACGAGATGCGCCAGCAGTTCCTCGACTGGCATCAGGACTACTTTGCGCGCGCGCTGGCTCCGTTCCAGGTAAGCTAGCATAGCATCTACCTCGATGTGCTAACCGAGAGTTCGCATCGCTTCTGACCTGTGTGTGGCAATGCGAACCACAACAGGCGACGCGGGAGGACGAGTCAGTCGCGCAGTTCCTGGCGCGAGTGAATACGGACGTGCTGGCCAAGATGACGCGCGTGTACTCGACGTACAAGCAGCTCTTCCTGTCTGGCGGCGGAGACGCTCGCGAGTCGCGCAGCCCGTTGGCGCCTGCGAACCGCGACGATGCGTTCCTGGGCTTCGTCAAGGACTCGTTCGGGCTCTACCTGGCGGCGTGCGAGCGCCAGTTTCGCCGCCCGCACCGCGAGTTTGTGCGTCTTCTTCTCGAACGCTTTTGCTTCTCGTTGGTTCGTCAGGAACTAACACTTTCTGCTGCTGGACTTCAGGGCACGGCCGAGGAAGTGTTTGCGCTGGAAGACACCGACGGCGACTCGGACCACGACAGTGGCCGCTACAGCAGCCAGTACGATGACGACGACTACTCGGCGATGATGCGCGTGCTCAAGCGCTTCCTCGCGAGCGCGAAGACCGCGAACGCGATCGTTCCGATCGGTCGGCTCGAGTCCCAAGCCGTGGACGTGGTCGAGGCGTGCGTTCGCGTGCAGATCGACGCAGTGTTCCAGCGCCTGCGTCAGGAAATGATCGACGTGCTGACCTCCGCGTACGACCAGGCAAATCGCGCGCTGCGCGTCAGTCAGGCGTCTGCAGGGAGCAGCAGCGCGAGCGAAGCGTCCGAGTGCAACGTGCAGCCGCTGGCGCACCAGGCGGCCGCCAAGTTCAAGCAGACGACGCAGCTCGTGCTGGCGCAGATGGAGCCGCTGGTGCAGACCGGCGCCGCGCACTTTGCGGAGCTGCAGTTCCTCTTCTCCGACGTGGTGCAGAGTCAGTTTTACCAGTTCCTCGGCTGGTTCAACACGGTGGTGGCCACGTACACGAAGCCCAGGCGCGCGTTCGAGAGCCCCGAGAGCAACATGGCGCTGCCGTTCCTAGAGCCCACGCCGCCGTTCGCGCTCTTCCTGGCGTTCGTGTGCCGCGAGCTGGCGGCCGACGGGATTGCCGAGTGCGTGCGCGGCCTCATCGAGTGCCTCCCGGGCTCGGCGTTCCTCTCGTCCAGCGCGGCGGGCGACGCTTCCATCAGCAGAGGCAAAAAGATGGGGCAGGTGGACGTGGCGCACATGATCGAAGTGTCTCGCGAGACGGCGGCCGAGCTCTTCCAGTGGGTCGCGCGCTTCTACGGCGATCAGCTGTGCACGCTGGTCGAGAAGGGCGTGCGCGCAACGGCCTGGAGCGAGATGGACGAGGAGCCCCGCAGCGTCCAGGAAATGGCCGTGGCGGTCGTGGAGACGGCCATGCGCGCTGGCAAAGAGGTCGCGCTGGCGCTGGGCGATCCGCAGTACCAGTCGCGCACATCGAGTCGCTCGAGCAACGACTCGTTCCGTCGGCGGTCGGGCGGTGCGCTCCGCTCTCGAGGCGCCGGCGCGTCGGGCATGTCGCTCGATGTGGAGCGCATCTTCGGGAGGAACGTGGTTATCTACTCGCAGCCGCCAAGCGACGTGACAGCCCAGTGGTTCGTCGCGAGCATGCTGCGGATGGCCGTCAAGGCGCTCGGCGAGTGGCTGCGGCTGGAAGAGTTGACCGCGTTTGGGCTGCAGCAGGTGCAGCTGAACGCCGAGTTCCTGCGCAGCGCAGCGCTCGTGCACTTGGGCGTGGACTCGACGCAGCAGGAGGAGATCGAGAGCTTGCTGTCGGAGCTGCTGTCGACCGCTCGCGAGCGCGCGATCGAGGACGCGCTGATGGAGCAAAGCAGCGTCGTGGCCATCGTGAGCACTCGCAGCGCGCAGATCCTGTCGCGAAGGGGGTGAGTGGAGCGGCCTCGTGCTGCAACAGTGAAGGGTTGGGCGGCCAAGATCCGAAGGTGGTTCTGGTGCCCTGACGTTGAAATAAAGAATGACACGCCCAACGATGTTGCTTCAGCTTGATGACTGCGATCCGGCACATGGTTGAAGACCAACGACCGTCGAGTAACGCGAGTTGATCGAGCGGGATACAAACAAGTAGCACGGCATCGCACGATGGCACTGCTCCTCTGCATCTCGCTCGATCAACGCGCGCTACTCGAAGGGAGAACGGTCAGGCAACTCTGCGCTGCCACCTCGACTCGCAATGGACCTTGTCGCGCTTGAACTGTGTCACTTCGTGGCTTTCCTGGGCGTTGCGGTCGACTGCCTCCATTGTTTGGCATCCAAGCTCTGCTCGCAACTCTCAATGGTGCAAAAGCCTGGCAGCACCTTGTCGACCTTGCACCAAGTCTACAGGAAGCTCTTGTCCGTGAACACACTTGGTGCAATCACCTTGAAGTCTGCTGCCGCTTAGATAGCAAACGCCAGCGCAAATGTGATGGCGGACCTGCAGCAATGCCCACAATATCAAACGTGAGATCAAGGTGAGCACCTCGCTGATCCATCCGTCGACATGCGACTTCCGCAACATGCTTACCATCCAAGGGCTCGCAAGCGCACGAGATAGTCTGCGCAAGTTGTGACCAAGCCACACCACAGAGCTGTCAGCATAGTGTGACACGTAGAAGAGGAGCACAACGGTGGGCGTATCAATCGGCAACGTTCCCACGAACCTCCCGGAGCCGCTCCTTCGTCCGCGCCGACAACCGGGTTGACTGGAGCAGCAGTACCAGACACCGAGTGCCGACCTCTGCTGCTCGCGCAGTGCCGCCCTCTGTTGCTCGAGTGCCGCCGTCTGCACACTTTGCTCTGCTAACAACTGCCATCCCAAGGCTCACAGTCGTCTAGAGCAGTCAGGAAAAATGCCTTTGCTGCTTGTCCGAGTTCGCTCAGGCGCGTTGGCGGCCTCTGCACAGTGGCGACCAAGGCACATTACGGAGTTGTTAGCACTGACGCAATCAACAACTCTCCCTTGAACCTCCCGCAGCGGTTTGTCCACCTGCATCGATGGTGCGTCGACGGTCATCAGCCGTTGGGCAGCGATCCTCGTCGTGCCCGTCGCGATCGAAGTCAAGAAGGCCCCGGCTGCTGACCGACAGCAGGTCGGGGCCTCCTCCGTGTTGTTGTCGAGTCGGTGCGGCGGGCTGCTCACGTGCTGGAGCGTTGCAAAGTGGCCACTTTTCACTCTGTGCACCAACGATCTGGCGCGCCAATCTGGTGGCCGCTTCGATGGAAATCTGCGTTCTCGTCACTACCGCCCCGGTCATCGGACCACGAATGCAACGTCCGGAGTGGAACAGACCAATGTCTTACCATGACGCTATGCCCTCCCACTCGACACGCTCACACCCTAGCTCCTTCGCCCCCGCTGTCTCGCCTGCCGAACTTGGACGCGCTCTTGCCGTCGGCCTTGCCATCCGCCAAGCCCGTGAGCATGCGTGTGCTGTCGCCGCGCACGTACGATATAGGCGGGCGTTCGACGCTCTCGCTCTGCAGCTTGTCGAGGTCGGCTCGATACCGGTCGAAGTTGTTCTCGAGTGCGTCGGCGAAGACGCGCAGGTCCGGGAAGAGCGACGCGAGCGGCAGCCACACGGGACGCAGCACGTAGTTGATGAAGTTCATCTGCACCGTGATGCGCGTGTGCACCTGATGCAGGTTGGCCATGAACGACTCGACGTGCACGTGCAGCTCGGCCTCGTGCCGCGCCTGGTTCTGGAACTCGGTCAGCATGCGCATGCCCCAGCGCACAGCCTGCGCGTACGGCAGCGCCTGCGCCGACAGGTCGGCGGCGTGCAGCAAGACCCCAAGCAGTGCCGGCTTCTTGTCCATGAGCGTGCGTCTGGTCGACGCCGACGAGGACGAAGACGACACGGTGAGCGCCTCGAGCACCTTGCACTTGTCGAAGTGCTTTCCCATGTCGGTCGCGAGGATGCACGTGATGATCAGGCGGCGCGCGCGCGCGAACTGGACGCGCGACAGGTTCTCGAGCATGTTGGCCGGCGCGTGGCTCAAGATGATGAACGTGACGCGGCAGTGGTGGCGCTCCAGCACGGAGTCGTCGTTGTGCGTGAGCGCCATCTGGCTGCGCGCCTTGACCTCGAAGTCGTTGTTGTTGCCCGGGTGGTCGATGTCGTGGCACAGTGCCGCGAGAAGCATTGATAGCTTCTCCAAGGGCGAGAAGAGCGACGCGTCCACGCGCTTGAGGATCGAGAAGGTCGCGTGGGTCACCTGGAAGGCGTGCTGCAGGTTGTGGAACGGGTTGGTGCGGTAGTGCGTCGCTACGTGCGAGAGGAAGGTCGAGAACTTGTCGCTCGCGATGCGGAACGCCTCGAAAAGCCCCAGTGTCCGGAACAGGATGCTCGCCGCGAGCGCCACGTCCGAGTTCGACACGTCGAGGCAGTTGAAGTCCCACTGGTCGACGTCTCCGACGCCCATGATGACGCTGCTGCCGCCGCCTTCGCGACTTGAGGGTGACCCGGGTGGCCCCATGACGACGGACCGACGGAGTGGCAGCGGTGAGTCGGTGGCACTCGTCGGAGACCCCGCCTCGGCCGGTGAAAGCGACTGCCACGAGCTGGTCTCCTCCAGTCCTGAAGGCATGGGCGGTGACGGAGGACGGTCGCTACTCTTGGAGGCTGCCGCATCGCCACTGACGCCCAAGAACAACGAGATGTCGAGTGGGTCCACGGGCTGGCAGTACTTGTGCACGAGCGATGAGATGATCTGCGACTCGGTCACGGACTCAGGCTCGTCGGTGTTGATGACCGCCGCGACGGCCGGCGCGTCGGTGCTGCTGACGACGGAGGGAGAGGAAGAGGACGACGACGCGCTGGCGCTGTTGTCGAGTCCGCAGTCCGACACGACCTTGAAGAAGGAGATGTCGAGGGTGAGGCGGCCGAGCGCGAACTGAATCTCGCGACAAAGGCTCGCCATATTAGTCGCATCGACCGTCGTGAAGGGGACGACGCGGCCGCCGTCAAGCTTGTTGATGGACATGGCAACCGCCACGATCTTGGGCTTGTTGGCTGGCGCGTGGTCCTCAAACACAGGCATGCACAGCACGCTCGTGGTGCGATATCCGGTCAGCTGGTCCACGCTTGGGTCGAACAGCTCGTGCGTGTAGGCGTCGCGGGTGCAGATCGTCTCACCGGTCGACGCTACCAGGCCGGAGATGCCGCGCGAGAGCGGCATGCGCACGTTCTGTCCGTCCAGCTGCGAGATCCACAGCTCCTTCTTGAGGTGGTCGACTAGCAGCAGCCCGAAGCGGTCGCACCCGAGCAGCTTCTCGCCCTCCTCGGTCACGACGCCCACGAACTCGGCGATGGAGGTCGAGGTGGCGACAAAGTCGGCGAGCTTGAGCCGCGCCTCCGTCAGCTGCTGCGACGTGACCACTTCTCGCAGCAGGTTGGACTTGTGCATCGCGATGCCTGCACCGTCGGCCACGTAGTTGAGGTACAGCGCGTCTTCGGGCGTGAACTCGTCGCCGTCGATCTTGTTGGACGCACAGATAACGGCCAGGATGTTGGAGTCCGCGTCCTTGACGGGTGCGCACAGCACCTGCCGCGTGTTAAAGCTGGCCTTGGCGTCGTAGCTCGCGTCGAACTCCGGGTGCTCTCGCGCCGAGTTGGTCAGCACGAGCTGTCCGGATCGCATGACGTAGCCTGCGATGCCATTGTGTTCCGTGAGCAGCTCGTCCTTGTCCGCGCTGTTGTTTGGCTGGCCAGAAGGGTGGTGACCGACGTTGTAGAACGTGTCGGACCCTTCGTCTCGCACGTACAGCGCGATCTTCTCGGCGCCGAGCAGCTCGTACGACACGGCCACGATCTGGTCCAGCACCCGCGCGGCGTCCACCTCTGCCGAGATGTTGCGGTTGAGCTTGATGAGGCACTCGATGCGTCCCTGCGCGGTCTGGTGCGCGCGTGCGAGCGCCACGTTCCAGATCGCGGTGCCCGTGATGGCGCAGACGTACGCGAAGCTCTCCTTCTCCCCTTCGGTAAGGGTGACGGCGGCTGGCAGCGGAGTGGATGGGCGTGCGAGCCCGTCCTCGATGGGCTCGCCGGTGGAGCTCAGAAGCTGGTGCTTGCGCGTGATGACCTGGAAGACCCCGACGAGGATCCCGTGCACGTTGAAGATGGGCGTGCACAGCAGCGCGTCGGGCTCAAAGTCCAGCAACTCGAGCTGGTCCTCGAACAGCTCGAACAGATCCGAGTCGCCCACGTCGCGCACCTCGAGCGGCTTGCCTGTCTGATGACCATCGGCACCACAGGAGTAACCCATCAGCAGGTCTAGTGAAAGGCATTGTGATGCAGCAAACCGCTTACTAGCACGACGCGACCGAAGGTGGTGGTCGAGTCGACGGGGATGTCGCCCTCCTCCATGTAGTTCTTGCCCGGCAGCTCGATGGGCGGGTTGGAGAAGAGCTCCACGGCATCCTTCTTCTCGTTGAGGATACCCAGCGTGTACTTCTCGGCGTCCACGGTGGCGTGTGCGGCCCGCAGTGCGCGGCTCACGACCTCGAGGTAGTCGCTCGTCTGCGAGATCTCGCGTGTCGCCTCCATCAGCACGCGCAGCTGCCAGCGTCACACACGAGCCGTGAGTTTGAGCACCCATCACATCAGCGCATGGCAACTGGTGACAAGTACGTACGTTCTCTTCTCGCGCGGCGAGGTGCGTCATCTTCTGCGTCTGCTCGCCGATCAGGTCGCGGATGCTGGACGAGAAGAGCTCGCTGCGCGACCGGTTGCGGTAGACGGACGAGGACGAGAACGCGGCCGCGTCGGTGGGCCGCCGCCGCGCGCCGTGGGCCACGTCCTCTCCCCGCCGCGGGCTGTGCACGTCGCTGCGGAAGGCCACGCACTTGTCGAGCTGCACCTGCCGCTTGGCCAGCTTGCGCTCGAGCTCCCGCACCTCGAGCTCGGCCCTCGCCAGCTCCGCCGCCAGCCGCTGCTTCTCCGCCTGCCCGGCCCGCACGTCGCCCACCACCTCCTGCAGCGCCTCGATTGGCACGCGCACCATCGCGGGCAATGCCTCGCCGTCCTCCATCCGCGGAGGCTGCTGTCTGACTGCTTTTGTATGGTCTTCAGTATGGGAATGTGGCGGACTCGAAAGGACGCGGGAGACGTTGAAGCAGCTCTCCAACCGTTTGGTAAGTCTAATGTCGGAATGCTCTAGAAGCGGATAAACTGCTCTTGAATCGTACATTGACAGTAAGCAGGATAGAAATGGATTCCGGGGGGTTTTATTTCTAAATCACAACAAATCGTGAAGCGAATAGAAATAAAGCGCCGCTCCTTGTTTCTATCCGGCTGATGTGTGATCCGATCCAAAGACCTGGCGCAATTGGTCACACGCATCCTGCATCATTCCCCAAGTCGGGTGTCACCCTCGTCGTCGCTCTCTTCATCCTCCTCGACGCCCCCTCCGCTCCCTCGCTGCCCGTCCGCTGCTGCGAGTGTCTCTGCCGCTCTCCCCGCCGCCCGCGCTCCCTGTCCGCGTCTGCTGGTGGCCGCGATGGACGTCAAGCGGCTGCTGTGGGAGTCCAAGCTCGCCATCGCGCTCGTGCTGCTCATCGCCGCGCGCTGCGTCGACCGCGTGCTGTACACGTGCGTCCGTCTGCCTGCCTGTCTGTCTGTGTGCTGGGCAGTGGCCGTGCGGCTCACGCTCGTGTCCGCGCAGGCGCATCACGTATGACTACACGGCGTTCCTGTGGTACTTCACGAACGTGATCCTGCCGGTCGCGTTCCTCATCTCGGGCCTCCCCGTCGTCATGTGAGTCGCCGCGGTTGCGCGAGGTGGCACGCCGTGCTTGACTCGAAGGAGGTCTCACACCCGACTCCGTGCTCGTGTCTGTCAGCTACAAGGTCTACTTCACCGGTGCGTGGCGCGAGGGATCCTCGAGGCGCCATGAACGCGAAAGTTAACCTCGTCCCGTTGCTCCTGCCTGCCTCGTGTGTTCATGCGGCAGATGACATCACGCCCGAGATGCGCAAGTTCCCACACCACAAGTACGTGCTCATGGCGCTCTTCGACACGCTGTACAACCTGCTGGGCTCCTTCCCGACGCCGCACATCGGGTGAGTCCTCCGCTTCGCTCCCTGTTCATGATACGTCCATTCACCAGTGCTGCCTCGGGCGGCGACGACAGCGGCAACTTGGCCAACGTGCTCAACCAACTCAACCTGCCGTTCAACATGGCGCTGTCGTACATGTTCCTGTCGACGCGCTTCAAGCGCGGCCACATCCTCGGGTCCATCCTCGTGCTCTACGGCGGGCTCGTCAACATGATCCCCGTGTTCACGGGCCAGGAGAGCGCCAACATGCCCGACCCGACCGTTGGCTGGGTCACGCTCTACATCGTGTCGCTCGTCCCGTCCGCCATGTCGAACGTGTACAAGGAGATCGGACTCAAGGGCGTGGACCTGGACATTTGGTACGCCAACATGTGGATCAGCATCTACCAGCTCCTCCTCGGACTCGCGACCATCTGGACCGTGCGCATCCCGGCGTTCAGCGACCCGCCGATCCCCTGGTCAGAGTTCCTGCCGTACATGCGCAAGGCACACGAGTGCTTCCTCGGGAACCCCGTGGAGCTGAGCGGGAAGGAGCTGCCGTGCGACTCGGGCATCCTCCAGGTCTTCCTCGTCTTCATCGTGTTCAACACCATCTACAACCAGCTCATCCTGTACATCCTCAAGGAGGGCAGCAGCGTGCTCTTCGTCGTGTCCTCGGCCGTCGGGCTGCCGCTCACCGACCTGCTGTACATGCTGCCCATCCTCACGGGCGTCTCGGCGGGGCAGAAGTTCACCATCTACGACGGCTTCGCGCTCTTCGTGCTCGTCATGGGGCTGCTCGTCTACCACTCGGAGAAGGAGGAGCACAAGAGCGGCGCCACGTCGTTCGAGAAGTCGCCCATGTACACGTCGCCGACGCTGCAGAAGGCCCACTTGATCAAGAAGCGCCGCGGCAAGCTCGTCTACCGGCAGAGCCCGATGCTCACGCGCAGTAGCAGCAATGGCAACATCTCGCAGAAGCTGCTGGGCCGCAACTCGGGCGGCCGCGGCAAGTACGGTGCGACCGGCAGCAGCGCTGATCAGGCCGTCTAGGAGGCGAGGCGGACGCTGGCTGGCTCTCGAACCGTTTGCTTAGAGGGTGCCTGCTTGGCACTTTTCGCGTGTGACCAGTAGATGATGCATGTTGCGCGCCAATCCACGAATTGATTTGCACCGCCTGCTCTTCCCGTGTCGTCTCACGAGTGGAAGGCGATGCTTGGAGCCGAGTCCATGGAGATCTGGCCGAGCGACGGCACGTACCTGTCTCCCCGCCGCGCTCGCCGGCCTTTGACCTGCACAAGGTGTCCAAACCGGTCGGTTTCCTGCACGAAGGCGTATCCTTCAGCATCACTGTTGTCCTCCATCTCTCCGCCTCGTGGGTGCTGCTTGTCGCTTTGGCGTCGACGGTGTCGATGGTGCCCACGGCTGTGGTCATGGCTCGGCAATGGGCTCGAGTCGAAGAGCGGGTCCAGCATCAAGGAGCTGATCGCTGCGTCTCGCGCCGACGACCTCTTCGTCGGCTTTAGTGTCGCGAAGATGAACCGTGGAGAGGAAGGCGCTGGCGACCTATCAGCCGCCTGATGCTCCTGAGACTGCTTGCCCGGCGGCCTTGTCTTTGCGAGGTCAACGCCGTTGAACTTGACGGGGGACGCCGGGTGGATGTTCACGATCGGAGACGACGGTCCGGTGCTGGATGGCGGGGAGACTGCAGCACATGTCGTGGCAGGCAAAGACTTGGTCGAATGCTCCCGACTCGCTCGTCTCGGCGGTCTTTGGTCGCTGCTTGCAGCTCTTGTTGACGGAGAGCACAGGGCTGGGAACGCAGCAGTCGAGTCGGTTGGTGATCGCTGAGACGCTGGAGCTCGGGAAGGAGACGGAGGTGCAGCACGAGGCACAGACCCACAATGATCAGAAGGACTCGGAGCACGTGTGGACCCCCGCGGTTGGTGTGGTGAACGTGACGTTACAGAGCAAGAAGGCTGCTTGGATCGCTGGTTGGCAGTCTTTATCTCGTTCATCGCCGCAAGCGTCTCCCGCGCGAAGTCGCCCACTGTCTTTGAGTCCACGGTCACCGCAGCCTCGCGACCTCGCAGCTCAGCTGCGAAGTCGAAGCCGATCCTCCGGACCTGCTCCATCAGAGACGACGGCTGAGGTGTGGCAGATGCTCCTCGCCCTTCGCGCTTGCTATTGCTGCCACTCCGAGCCTCAGACATGCCGGTGTTCGCCAGAAGCGCGTGGTACTCGCCAAAAGGGTATGCTGCGATGGCGTGAATAATGCGGACGGCGTGCAGTTGAATCGAGTCGGCGCGCACGCTGCTCGACTGACCGCAGTCACCTGAACGCTTCGCGCCGAGGAATGGGCTGAGAAGCTTCAGAACGCCTAGGTCGACGAGCTTGGGCACGCAGACGAGCAGGTCCTGGCTCAACGCAGCGATTGCCCCCAAGACGTGGTCAATCACGCGCAACTGCGTCGCCTCCTTCTTGCTTGGCGAGTGCGAGCTCGCGTTGCTGCTTGCGCTAGTGCCGGTCTGCCGCTTGCTGCGCTCGTTGGAGTGGTGCGTCTTCAGCAGACGCATCAGCAGCTCGGGCACGCCAAAGTGGACGAACAACTCGCTGCTGTTGCCCTCGACCGTGTTGACCATGGCAAATCGCGAGATGACCACGGCGATTTCGCTCTTGCAATGAACATCGACCGACGGAGAAGACGGATCGTGCAGCTGCAGGCGCTTCAGGACCCGCGGGAGAACTTGCGCGCGCATGATGGCCGTGCGGCCCTCAGCGACCGCGCACAGCTTGCCCAGGAGCGTGTACAGCGCCACCGGCACTCCCAGCAGTCCGTGCTCGTCCAACATGGAGTCGATGACCCACTCGGACGAGCTCGCCTTGCTCTTGTCGCTCGCCTTGTTGCGCTTCAGGTCGAAGAGGAACTCGGGCAAGTGCATCAGAGCCGTCTGCAAGCATCCCTGAACGAGCAGCGCGCTGCACGCTGCGTTCGTGCACGCGAGTCGACTGAGCGCCGAGCAGCAAGCGTCAACAAGGTCGGCGTGAAGGCTCGTTTCCCTCAGCACTCGCAGGATGGACGGCGCCACGACTTCCACCAGTAGCATGAGCTTGTCACTGGCATACTTGCCATGCTCATGCAGCCCAAACATCTTGAAGAACTTGACGCGCGCAGCCTCTCCATAGGGCAGCGGACGCAAGTGACCCGCGAGCTCGACTGCCGCGGTGGTGAACGCTATCTCGACATCTGGCGAGTCAGCGGCGAAGTCGACGGGTTTGATGTAGGCGACGAGGTCTTCGACGACGTGAAGGCGGAACATGACGTCGCAGATCATGGCCTGCGGGAGCTCTGGCACGTGCGCTGACGTGATGGAAGGCCGAAGCTGCGCGACGACAGGTTCGTCGCCAACGCCGCTCGGTTGGCTGGAGCAGCGCGCGAGGCGAGTGAGCGCTTTACACGCCTCCTTCGAGCCAAGCCGGTGAATCACCCGCGCGTCTTGGCTGTAGCGCGCGACTACCTTCTCCACCTCGTCCAGTCGGTTGCATTGGAGACTCAGTGCGAGGTGGTTGACGACGTCTTCCGAAAAGCACGCGCGCGCTACCTGCGGCACTCGGAAGAACCGCGAGAGCACGATGCAGCTGACATTGCGGTGGTGCGGGCTCTGCGTGGCCGGCTCCATGCACGTCGGAGTGACTTGGGTGAGGAACTTGACGAGCGTCGGCAGCGCGTTCGTGCG